>JAPYZN010003465.1:0-18056 GCA_030522865.1 Psyttalia lounsburyi | reverse complement strand
CTAAGTAGTCGAAGAGACCCAAGGATGATAGACTTCTGTGTCTGGTCAACCAATTACGGTATTGCACCTGCAGGCTGGGACCACCTTAAGCGCAAATATAAAACAATGTTTCATGAACTCACGATTCCACTGACGCAACTCAAATAGAAGAGGCTGGTATTTGAGCCGTCATCTTCTTTTTTGAATATATTGTGCTTGGCCGGCGTCGAGAACTCAATCACATAAATTACTTTCTCTTCAAAGTCGAACAGGACAATATCAGGCTTCAGCGCAGTGACGGGCCTGATAGTAGCAAACGAGAAGTTCCACTAAATCTTACACATCTCATTTACGACAACGGAATCCATATCTCCTGGAGTGTAAGGAACAATCGGCGTCCGGTCTATTCGCAATCTTTCGTGCCGGAGATCGCTGGATGATCCCCGAGGGTGCCGACATCAGAACCGAGAATTCAATCACATAAATGACTTGGTCGTCAGAGTTGAAGAGGACAATATCAGCATCCGTCGCAGGGGTTCGCGTGCTATTTTTCACAACAGATTTCGGAATTGGGAGAATGCGTTCCACAGATTTTATGGTAGCACAGTGGGATCAGTGGATGGAAAGGCTTTTGGATAGGTGGAAATCTCACTATGTCTACTCAAGAAATAACTGAAGAAAAAATCCTGATACTCTCAGACCGCGAATCTAACCCGGAACCTGCCGATTATCAGTTGGGTGCTCTTTCCATCTTTAGTGACAAGTTGCATACGAGAGGTTTCAGTAAATTTTGCATATCTCATTGACGACAACAATGTTTATTTTCTTTGAGGGTTCCGAGGGTGTTATTATAATTGTTATTTATACTATTACTAGCTTTTAAATTGATTTTCCTAATGACAAATGATGTTATATTAACGGAAAGAATGTCTCACCGTCTGATGAGCCAATTTACAATTTTGTATTGAAATATTAGTTGTCTTTTGAACCAGACGAACCCTTGAACCTTCGCAAACCAATTGACTTGAACACAGTGTCGGGAATTTCCGGGTAGTCACTCGAGCAATACCGAAACACAATGTTACAAATCATAACAAACACCAATCATATATCATCGAGCCTTGGTGTGGGGTATCAGTGCGCGTGTTGTTATCGCGCAGAAGCGAGTCGTAGCAATATACTCACTCACCATATCAACTAACCACCGTGGCGCTCAGCTGATGTTCATCCGCCATCCACGGTGGTTCTCTCGCTGGCATAGTTCTCCCAACGTGTTATTTTCCAAACGTGCTTGGAGATTCGCGGATCGCACCAGCCTCGACGATATCACTGTCGAGCCTTCGTCAGTCTAAAGAGGGGACTCACATGAGCGACAAATATAGAGCGGGACAACACTTAACAAGTCATGATTCAATCGAATCAATCTCACTTGACACTCCACGTGTTTTCAATCGATCTTTAGTCACTCCAAGTGTTTCATTTTCGGTCTTCACAAAATTCATTAATCCTGGAATCAATTGAGCTTTCATTCCAATATTACATCTTCAATACTCTATTTTACCTATCGGCAAGTGTCAAATACCACCATCGTTATCTCTATTTTTCACTCACCGCGAGAGACCCCATCAGCGATTTTCCCTGATCGATACATTCTAAACGAAATCCATATATCATCCTGTTAGGGGTGACTCCCTCGTCTCGAAATTTCCTAGGACGCAGGATCGTTTACCAATCTCCCCCGAGTATTTTTTAAATTAAAAACTGCATATTGAATGGAAGCAAGAAGTTAAAAATATGTGATGCGACGATGAGTTTACAGTGATATCAGTGCTTTATAATCAATTGCTACAATTAATTTTTGATAAGTGTTACAACGAAGGAATCTCACGATCGATGAGTATCGCCATTGGGAATTAATCATTGTGATAAGCTAATTGTATCGTGCACTCTATCATAATCAAGGCTATGGATCAACGAGGTCCGGATCGCTGCAAAGGAAGCTGCGTTGGTAATATACACCATTGTTTGGAGACTGCCAGAGGCGTTTAACTGGAGTCCCGTCTAAATATACATAATCAGCAGATGGAACGTTGAGTCGTTAAACTCTGAATAGGACTGTTCAAGAATTTTCGGACGAATAACGAAGATGAAATTGGCCCTGATATTTACACCAGTACAATAACGACAATAATAAACATTATTTAGCAGAGAGAATTTCTAGTAGCTGTTGAGGCCATTATCGCCATATTTTTCTCGGCTTATTGTGCCAATATTTCGATAACCCCCCCATTGAGTGGGAAAGGGAAAGCGAATAAAATCGTGCCTATGCGACAGAAATATCAAGATTACGGAGTCAACTGTTTGTATGAAATACTCGAGATGAAAAATCGTCAATAAAGGTATGTTCGATTTTTCCATCTTCCTTTTACCCCGTCATAGATGATGTGAGCCAATCAATTTTGCCTCATCTACCGATGTCGCTTTAAAATTAAATTTATTTTGTGGAAAAAACAATATTTTCTTTGTCAATAACTTGTTAATAACCCCAGCAATTCGGTACAGTAGGAAAAACAAGATAAAATCCAGTGGGAGAATTTTCTTTAGCTACAAAAAAATCTCCGGCTTATGGACCATTTCCATATTTAGTTATTTTATTTCGGTCGTGACCTGAGCACACAGCGGTGCAGTTGATGACAATTTCATATTCTTAATGTCGGTCTAGTGAGCTATTTTGAGGAGTTATCAAGGAATCGAAGTAGAATAACAATGATTGACGTCAATGTTACCTGAATATTCAAGACGGTCAAGATTTTTGGTTTCGAGTTGCTGTTTAAGAGAAAGCTGCCTCATGCATATGTATTCAACGATGTAAGAGGAATCTAGTGTAGCGACTCAAAGGTACCGGAGTCATTTGTCTCGGGGGAAGTGTTCCTAAGCACCCATTCCAATTAGTACGACATAATTTCGTGATAAAAATACCTACTTCTTCAACAACATAGCAAAGAATATTTTCCTTTTCATTATGCCGTCGCACTATCTTTGTGCGTTCCAAAAAACTTGAGAGGAAAAAAATACAATTTCATTTTGCGCAAAAGAAGTGGCAATCGCTTTGATGTGAAATGTCGACCTAAATTGAATTTCAGGCGTAAATCACTTTTAGTTTTTTGAGATAAAGTGAACACTGTCAAGTGGAAAAAAAGGACCTCGAGCCACCAGTTGAAACTCTAACTACAGCGATAAGACGAACTTCCACTGATATAAATTACGTGAAAATTCTCACCCTCAGGAAGACAAGAACATTGTAAACTCATTTTCAGCATATCTCGTGGATTATCGAACTTCCTTTGTACTTCACGCTTAATTAATGCCGGATGGCTCTTGTGAATTCACTTGAAGCCAATTTCAATGGAGACCGCATCCTCTTAATCGACCTCCAACGGACTGCTCTCATTTATCCCTAATTAATAGTCGAATACCGAATGGCGAACTGCTAATGATATTTGGATCATATTGAATTGAATAAAAACTGGGGATTTCCATTTCATTACAGAATTGCAATAAAACTGATTTGCTGAGTTTTTGTGGGGAATTGCGAGCGGAATTGTATAGATTTTATTGAGAGGAGGAAAATTCTATCGTGTTTGGATGCAGCAGTCGGTTGAAATGGGTAGAACATCGTCAGATTACGTCAAAGCCGTGGAATGTGGTGTACCACCGACACAGGTAATCGTCTTATGTCGAGGAAAAATTTCATTTATTTCCCGTTCAATCTGGTAATTGTGTAAACAATCAGTTTTCAGTTTTTTTTTATAAAAACATTGTCAGAGAGATTTTAACTTCATATAAAAGTGTGAGGCAAAGTATAAAAGTACGACCAAATGATCGTTTTGTATTTAAAAAAATGCAATTTAAAGAGTGGAACAAAATTAAATTTCCCCGTCGAGCATTAGTTATGCAACAGAAGTACATCCCACAGTGTGATTTTGACGGTATCTTTTCTTTTATACTTTCGGTATTTACCAGCACTGGGGCACACGATGATCTTTCACCGCCTACCGTTAAATCTATATTATTTTCTATATTCAAAACGGCATTGTAAACACGATCCTCTATAGAAGAAAAAATTCAATTGATAACATTCAATGCTACGAGAATTTTATTTTCTGATGAATGTGATTATAGTTCTCGCCTTCGATTCGAGAACATAAAAAAATGAAAAAGTTTCAACTTATGGTACCCTTAAAAAATAGAGAAATTAAAATTGTGGAAATTCAGAAAAGATGATCGCTGAAAACTCAATACGGGAATCGATGGTAAACATAAAAAAATTATAATTATGACACGAAGAAAAATTCGTGAGTTTGAAAATTAGTCAAATAACGCGATGTTTTTTAATGAGTTACCTGACGCATTAATCAGTCAACATTAAGGCTTAACGATCGAAAAATTCCTACATATTTTGATATAAAACTCCACGGAATGTTGTACTTACATGTTGAATAGATAAAACTGGATAAAAATGTATTCACAAGATTGTAGGATTAAACGTGAACCGAAATTTCTCTCCATGAAAATAAGAAAAATTACGCATGCTCTTCAATCATTGTATCAGTGAATTATATTTTGCCATTGTTTTTTATAATTTACTAAAATAAAGAAGGTATAATAAGTATATAATTCAGGGAGTTTTTGCCTTTATTTATCATTACACCGTACGCGATAACACGAATCGGTCATATCGTTTGACAACATAAATCCCAATGCCTCAATATTTTATAGAATGTATTGTTCATTCAATAACTGTCAATATTCATATCATGCGTAATGATTTTCCACAGGTAGTGGAGACAAAAATTTATCGTCGAAGATGGCTGGTTCTAGCTATCTTTGTTCTCTACAGTGCATGCAATGCCATGCAATGGATTCAATACAGCATAATTGGAAATATTATACAAGAGTATTACAATATAGACGCTTTTGCTGTGGATATGACGAGCATGATCTACATGATAACCTACATACCTTTTATTTTTCCCGCTAGTTATCTCCTCGACAAATTTGTGAGTAACCAAGTCAAATTTTTTAAAAAATTCGGGGACTTAATCCAGAATAACTACATGTTATATTACCCAATTAAACCCATAAATGGACTTATCATTATTATCACTGTACTATTAACCAATGATTGCTTGATCATGCATTCAGGGACTTAGAAATGCAGCCTTGATGGGTGCCGCCGGCACTGCATTAGGCTCCTGGATTAAAGTGTTTAGTGTATCGCCTGACAAGTTCTGGGTAACGTTCCTAGGACAAACCATAGTAGCATTGAGTCAGACGTTCATACTTTCTGTTCCATCGAGATTAGCAGCCGTTTGGTTTGGTCCTGATCAGGTCAGCAGCGCTTGCAGCATCGGAGTGTTTGGTAATCAGGTAAGTCAATCTCATTATTAAAAGAATACACAGAGAGACGTACAGGGAAATGTTTAAGAAAAATTACGTAACTGCTATGTACTTTTTACCTGAATGCACAAAACGTTCCGTCTCAAAAATTACTATACCGTCATTGAAATTTCACGATTCAACTCCGTAATCGGTAAGTGATCTATATAAGTTTTATCATTTTTACCAAAACTTTCTCACCACGCATTCGTGAGATTCAAGGGTTCAGGTAAAATCAACGTAAAATGTAGACCTCTAAATTAGAATTATATTACGCTAACAAAAAGTACGGACAAATTGTTTCATTCTTTCTATATCCTAAAGCATAAACTAAAATTCGCTCCCCATCAATTCGTAATCTCTCGAGTAAGTTCTACCTTCCCTTGGATTACCCCTCAATGATATTGAGCTCAATATAATATCATTGTATCATCGTTGGATCACGTGTTAGAATTTAGCAACACCTCACAGATTAAAATTCATGTCACTCTGACAATTAATGTTTCCTCCTAGACGTCACGTAGGTTCCTATAAAGGGTATGCTCCTGGTTCGTCACTTATGTCGATATTCTAAGGAAAGAAACAGCTAGTCATAGGATTGAGATGATTATGCATTCCTATGGATATACAAATTTGAATACATCCAAAATTACAACCCTATCCAATGCTGTATTCCATTTAATCTGACCTAACATTGGCTGTTAGGGGAATACCCCACTATTTAGAAGAAATAAAAATTTCATTGCCTGGTGACTAACAATGTTCAGAAAAACAATATGGCTTGGAATGTAGCGGAAAACCTGGCAAGGATTCGAGCCTATCTGACAGAAGGCATATAATCGTTAGTGAAAAGAAAACGGCACTGTTTTTCACTTGTGTCATAAAATTCAATATTGAGTGAGAATGATTATAAATACTCACATATTTAATTATTATGTAATACTCCCATTATTGGAATTTTTCAGTTTTTATAGACAAGAGTAATAATAATTTTCAAGGCTTCGTGATTCATACTTCCCGTAATTTCTTAGTTTGTGATAACGATTGGCATCTTAAAGATTTTTTATTTTACGAGAATCGAATCAAAGTATAGTATCGACTGAGAATTACATCACGTTTCCATTCTGCAGTTCCCCGTATTGTGATTTTCACTGTGTCTCATCCGCGCGTGAGACTCAAACACCTATAAAAAATTAGACCTATCATTCAGGCAATTTTTTACAACTTCTAAAAACATAGTTTATATAACTACGCGATTTTTGAACGAACGATTTTTTTTAAACGAACATTTTTCGGCCAACGATTCTCCTGATCGAAATTCCGAGAGAAAAAAAAATTCACCGAGTCACTCAAGTTTTAAAAAGGGTTATTTTTCTCAATATTTTCTGTATATAAATTGCCCTATCGATGAATATTTAATAGTTTTGAAGCTCTTGTAATATAACAGATAATAATTAACAATACTCTCGATACTTGGAAATTTACGCAACGGAATCTGATAGTATTCAAGTAAATGTGTGTAATATCCGCCAGTCCTGAAAAATAAATAACACCCTTTCCGTAGAAATGACACTTACTGTATACCGTAAATTTTCGTAATAAAAGACGAGAATTTATTCTTTGTCCTATATTTTTTACCCATTCTCAGATTAAAAACTACCTGCAAACCTATTTCGCTAGACGTTTATCACTCGCGTCGTGAGAAATCGCTTTTACATTTTTCTCCATTAAGTTCACAGGAAGACAGAAAGTGACTCGGAATAGGGAAGCTAATCGCTTGTATTTAAGTAGGTGATCGATGTATCGTTTTTTTATGAGTGATTTCTTTTTACCACTTTTCAGTGTCTGGATATTGCAGTGAAAAATGGTATATTATTGATGTTTCTGCGTAGATTTGAATATAATATGAACGGCGATGAACCAGCCGTTCAATCTCCCTGTAGGTGACTATGAAATTAAATGGGAATTGGTCGTTGGTGAAGAACTCACGACTAACACAACGTTAAATCAGCGATAGGGGGATTCGACCCCGTTTTACACCGCGGGAGATCGTAAATTATCCGTGTGAATTAATCTGGCGAATGATTCAATTTAAACGACACCACTTTATAACCACTCGTTTACATCGTTGGTTCCGGAAATATGATGAAAGATCATCCATCGTCATCATTAGATTTGAAACAATATCTAATGGAGATGAATAACTCCGCGTGACCCCCAAAGGTATCATTAGCAATCATGGAACAGGATACTGGTTTAAGTTCAATGTTTCAATGATTGCGTTCTAAGTGATGATAAACGGTGCTATAAAGTGTGGTTGAAGTGTCTTGACCGAAGGAAATGAATAGTACTCATTTCCCATTGAAGTCTAGACTCGTGAGGGATATCTAGAACCTGAACCGAATTATGACCTTTAGGATAATTTTAAAGTTTTCTGAACATTTGATCCGATCGGATGTTTAATTTCCAAAATCCCATCGTTATATCTGCAAATTATGATTATTGTTTAATCAGTATATCGCCAGTAGGTGTGCCAAAATTTTAAGAATCTGTATAATATACCAATGGCCTTGTATGGATAATTTTTATTATATTATAAAATCTTCTTGTCTCACTTTTAGGAGAAAAAAATCTCTGAAATTCATGTGGAATCTAAGAATTCCCAATTACTGTTGGAATATTATCTATAAATAACACAATAATTTTTGCAATCCGTGAACTATTCATGTTTATTTAGGGGGATGATGAAATTAAAATGCAATTTTAATGTTCTACCGGCCCAATCTAGCATAAATATTCAAAGAGAACCGGAAACATCATCGACTTCAATTTTTCGACGATGTCTAAACACCTCGTGATAATTGAATTACATCATTTCTATTTTTGCGTTTCAGCTGGGTATCGCCATTGGATTTCTCTTTCCACCGATGCTTGTACGAAAAACTTCCATCGAACATGGCCTACTAACAATGTTCTATACTGTAGCTGGAGCCAGTTCTGTAATCCTTGTGCTCATCATTTTATGTACGTACCGAGTACCGTTATTCCAAAGTTTCAATACGAACCATACATAGAATGTACTTTGTCAACAACTTTTCACGTTCAAAATACAGTCTTCAAAGCCCAACCACCCTTGCCACCGAGCCCGGCCCAAGCGGTGCAAAGAGATGCCGAAAAGTCGGAGAACTTCTTCCTGTCTATAAAGAGGCTCCTTCTCAATCCTGGTTATCTACTATTACTTCTCAGTTATGGCATTAATGTTGGTATATTTTACGGCATTAGTACTCTCCTGAACGATCTCATCTTGAATCACTTTGAGGTAATTAACTTTCGTTTTATGAATAATGAATAATCTACTAATTTGTATAATGAGTTGATATTTGACGAATACTCACACTAAAATGACAATTCTTGAGTGTCTGATTATGTATCGTCAACCCCTGGTCGCTTTTGCCTGTCTAGTTGCTAAGTGCCTTTGCTAAATTTACTCAAGATCAATTTTAAATATTACAGAATGCTGAGACGGATGCAGGTCGAATTGGCCTCGCCATTGTCTGTGCAGGAATGGCAGGATCTGTCTTCTGTGGCGTTATCCTCGACAAAACTCACAAATTCAAGTAAATGATTATATACATATAGGCAAAGTGGTTGATTGTGATCGACTGAGCGCTATTCTTTCCTTCACCGAATATTTTCATCACTAAGAACTTGCGTCGCTCGTAGTTTTCCTGAATTTTCTTCCCCTAGAGCTAAATAGCGGCCAGATTACTTAGAATTAAATGAAACAAAATTATGCCAGTTCCGTGTTATTCATCGGTGGCCAGCGCTATTGGTAGCGTTACCATTAACAAAACGTAGAGAGTTATTTACTACGAAACATTTTTGCTATCAATCGATTGCTTTGTTAAAATGTTGTTTTTTTATTGAAACTCTGTCAGACCTCTAATGAAGTGTCATTAGAATTCGGAAGTTTTTTTCAATTAAATATCTGTTAAAAATTAGATATGGAAAACTTGCATAACGTCCCGTTGGTCTTGTTGAATACTACTAGTTTTTCTTAGTAGATTTTTTCTTTTATTCATTTTTATTCAGTGAGGGCATTCTTTGCCCTTCCCCACCTAGGGCCTCTCGATGAGATGTTATGATGAAAAATTGATCATATAATTTTATTTTTAACAATATGGTAAAAATTAGTTGCCCAGTCTGTCACATTCAACCACTCCACTATTAAACACAATTTCTTCGAATTGACAAGTCAAATTAATTCCTCGTTCATATATACAGAGAAACAACTCTTGGAATTTACATATGTTCACTACTGGGTCTAATTGTATTTACATTTACCCTGGACTGTGGATCAATTATGGTAGTATACTTCACTTCAGCATTTCTAGGGTAAGTCTACGTAAATTCCATAGTGTACATTGATTAATTCAAGGAACATCTGTTCTGACCATTGCAATATCTTTAATTAGATTCTTCATGACGGGATATCTGCCTGTTGGTTTCGAGTTTGCCGCCGAATTGACCTATCCTGAGCCGGAGGGCACCTCTGCTGGGCTGCTCAATGCAGTCGTTCAAGTATGCGGGATAATATTGACTTTACTATTTCGGACACTGATTAACACCTGGGGAGACTTTTGGGCAAATATTGCATTCTGCTGTATGCTCGGTTTTGGTTCATTCATCACACTTGTCATACCAAACGATCTGAGGCGACAGAATGCTAAATTGTAAGCCGCAACGAGCTTGCGGTTACAATCTACACTGTTAGAACAAATTGAAATTTTATTGATAATCTAGTTCAACATTTTCGGAGTGCGAAATTAAATTTAACTTGATTGTCCTGCACTGGGATCCGTTTCATCACGAGTAGGACAGAATTTTGACGAGTTTTAACGGCCCGAGGTCCAACTGGAACTTGTCAATCACAGCAGCTGAAAAGTTCCGGTCTCTTATGTTTGTTTGGCGAGTGGGGAACATTTTTTCGATTATACCTAATTGAAAAAGACTTTTATTGCTTTCTGTGTAAAAAGATTCGACTAACTCACGGTGTGAGTTCGTTATCTTCGACTTCCGGAGGCTTCACCTCGGCTCATACTATACTCAGACGGGCCAAAAAGTATTTTTCCAACGAGTCTCGAACAATTTTTGTTATCAGATTGTGAAAGATTTCACTGTTTATAGGATTAAATTTCGATTTTAATCTTTCATTGCAATGACAATGCTGATTTTTATAAAGACTCTTGACTAAACAGTGATTTTCAAGATTTCTTTTCTTGAATCAAAACGATAATTGAATTGAGGAAAAAATATAATTTCCCGTTCACTACAAATTTGGGAAACTATTTATAGTTTTCAATATCCTTTCTAATTTATTAAAAAGGATTTATTAAAAGAAAGAGCACCGACGGCAGTGGCCGTGTTAGAGTGCTAGACTGGTATGCCAATGATCCGGGTTCGCTTCCCGTCACCGGCGGTCAAAATTTGGAAAACTTTGTAGCACTCTGATCTCACAATGCACTGCGGAGCGGGAGTCTCCTAAAAAGGGACGACTGTACCTGGCCAAGGTTTTCCCCTCAGGATGAGGTTTTTCCTTGGTCCTTGGCGAATGCGGTACAGCAGGGTCGGGGGGTGGGAAGGGTAAATACGTAAAAACCCGAGAGGGTATACGTGAGGACAGGGAAAAAAAAATATATTAAAAGAAAGAGCTACTTTGAGCAGGACATATCACACCATTTATATTTCACCAATTTTTAAAGCTAATTAATTTGAACATCCGAAGACATCAGAAGACAAAAAAGTGTTCTCCCAATTTCAACGAAATGGCCAAATTGATTGTTCACAGTTACCGTTCAGTTTTGGTATTTTGTGACAAAATCCTTCGAGAATTCAGAAATGGAATTTTGCCAAACACCAAACCGGTTACAGATTACCAAAACAGACTGTTGTTAGTTGCCAATAACTCGATAATGAGAGAGTGAAATTTCTCGATAACTTGCTTATTTTCACGCTACTGATGGAAGCTCGAAGATGATACCTAATTACGAGACATGAACTATTAATTACGGCCTGTTTTGCCCCCCTCTTCCTTTAAATTTTCGAGGGATATATCCGAAATTTGAGACAAGAGTTTTTAACAGTGTAGTCCATAGGCCTCGTCCATTTAGTTTTAGAGTTAGCAGAATGTTGACATAACGAATACTGCTTAGAGACTATTTACAAATATTGCATGCATTTCCAGAGGCTTCCTGTTCTACGTCCGATTATTTTTTGCCAAATGCATTCCGTGGGTAATTGAAAAAAAACCAATAATGATCTTGTATATGATGATTTGTGGATCAAATCATGTAGTCTGTAAGGAATGATGAGTCGATGAATATTTACAACCAGACAATAACTTGAGAAAATGGATAATAATGTGTGGGGACCATTGAATGGTGAATAGGAACCCGTTGTTATTTATTGCGCACTCATATCCATATTTTTTATATAGAATGTTTAAATCCTATAGTGCGTTGATAATAATTGAATCGCATAAGAAGTAACAAAGAGTTACAAATCAATTAGTGACAATAATGACGAATACCTATACATGTAATAAGATGTTTAACGTGATATACACCTGTTATTAATATTCCTCTATTCCGATGAAGATAAGAAAAGGCTGAAGTCTATTGTATTCAGTTGTACATAATTTTTTGGTTCATTTTTTATGTAATGTAGGTAATCGAGTGATTCACTTCTTTTGGAGGACTGTGAGTCAGAAAAATTTGGATAATGCGCAGTATTTTTACCCACTGCACCCCACAATCTGTGTATATCGTCATAATGAATGGGGTTGAGTGGTTTTTGTTGCATATTTTTTTAACAACAATTTCATAACACTGGCCCTAAATTTAGTTTTGTAGAGGGAGTATATTTGTCGATGTTCATGTAATATTAGATTGAATGTTTACCTCATAGGAATGTATGTGATTCTTGTTTTCATTAATAAATGATGAGACGATAATAATTTATGACTACATTCTTATTATCTTTAATTCCCGGTATAATTTAATTAATGAGTCCAAAACTTATCAGTCGATTTGAGGTGAAAGCAAATGCAGAGTGTCCCAATCTCTTGGATGATTAGTTATTATTACTCAGTTGACTAGTTATCAATGGATGCAATTGTAAAATTATACTTTCATATAAACTATATGATATATGTTGATAATCTCGTGCTCCTGAATATGCAAAAACTCATTCTCATTTCTCTTCACCTTCTCCAACACTTTCTTATGCAAATTTTTTGGAATTGCTGGAAACGGTGAGCAATTCGCAGTCCAATTTAAGATGTTCGTCTATTTGCAAATAATATTTTTGGCAATTTCATGTTAAGACTTTCGTAAGCAGCAATTTTAAATTAAAAATCGCAACTGGAACTCCGATTTAATTTTATCAGATCGATGAGAGTCTCAGTTTAAGAGTTGAAATCCCAATTTAAGTTTCTTCGAAATCTCAAATCGCAACTTGTGTATATTGCAGTGGCATTAGTACAGTTCATTATAGCAGCCATTGATGAGTTTTATTACTTTACAACTCATTGACTAAGACTATTGACCCCTCGTCTTGAAACCCGAAGATGAACTTTCGACCCGGAATCTCAATCTCTCTCAACAGCAGTCAATCTACTGAGTAGTTTCAGAATGCCCTGCATTCTAAACATACGTAGATAAAGACGGATTCTTCCATAACCGGCGGTGTCTGACCACACAAGCTTTACCGCCGTATCTACTAGATGTCATGTAATACCCGCAAACCAGTTATCTCCAATACGATGAAAAACCTACGGAAATTAAATCTCTCGAGTGAGAGGGGAGGTTTATCTTTTTGAAAATCCCCTCGCTGCCTCGCGGCGTTTAGAAAAAAGCACTTGGCCCGCGGCCTGGAAACTACAAAAGAGAATGGCGAATGTACAACATTCTTCCTTATCCCCCTTACAAACTAGCGCCCTTTCATCTGGTTTTATTAAAACCCAGTGATTTTGAACTGAGCCATATCTCGGTTATGACATTATTCAAGCAATTCACCGACACTCCCCACATGTTTTATTTGATGTCGAGCATTAGGGTATCTCCAGTCCCCTCGAATGACTAGGGAAAACGTAACCCCAAGAAGAATATTCGTCTCTTGATAGAATTACAAATTGAATCGTGTCATAATCCAGTTCATACATTTTACCAGTGTGGCTCTTTCATATAAAAAAAATATTGTTGCCCTCGTCTCCCCAGAGAATTCCAGTACCATTCCACCCTTGTACTATTTGAGATCTCTCAGCTACGAGCTTGAAAAACTTATGACCTCTCCAAAACTATCTACCTATTGTCTCTGACTCCTCCGTTTCTCTGTTATTGCGGTTTACTTCTGTGTCCAGGGGTCATCACGCCAGCACGTGCTCAGTGTCCGAATGACAATCCCTGAAATACGGACGGTTTTTCATCTCACTGTCGGTATACACGCGTTACAAATACGGGAGAGGAGAAAAAAATTGGGCAATTCACTTCTGTAATGAAAAGACAATCACAAATGTTGGTGGCTGATAGAGAGTCACTTGTTTATTTCTATCCATATACGAGTAAACTTTCCCCAGGGGGTGTTTCCGCTTTGTCGGTTTAAAAGCTGACATTTGCAACGAGTTCTGCCCGCCTACCATGGGAATTGACACACTCATTATTTGGATTTCACGTATTAAATTGCACACCATGAAGTAAACTCTCAGTGCTACTGGCAAATAATCTATTTTTGGTTAATAACTCAATTATGACAATTATCGAAGTGAGTACATACACTCTGTCACAATATTTTAACGAATTTAATTGTATGTTAAATGTGAATGTAGTTGCAATTGGTAAGTGGAAAATGATGAATATGTAGACGATTTGATATTGAGAAGTGGTCATTAATAGTCCTAAAGGGCTTGCAAATACAAAACTGTTGCTTCAATAAAAAAAAATCTAAATCTATGGTAGTTAAAAAAATTTTTCTTCTAGATTATTGTCGTTACCGGTGAATTGCTTGGACTTATAACCATCACTGGATGTCTGACAATATTAGCGTTCCTCTCAAGACTCATAGAATTTTTCCTGATTGCCACTCCACCCGTTTGCCTATTTCTATTGCGAAAAAGCCGAATCTTAATAAGCGTGAGTATGAAAAACCTAGTTTCCCGAAAAATGAAAAAAGGTGTTTATTTGATGTGCTGACAACACACATTCCGTTCAAAGAGCTTGTGAAAGTGGAGCGTGTGCACGAAAGTAGGGAGGTGGGCACGGGTGGGCACAATTTTTATCACGTTTGATGTTGGTTCTTGTGGATGATTCCAAAGTTGCCACAACCCCATACCAAGTACCATGGTATCACGTTTGTCGCTCGCTGCCGCACGTAATTGAGTTGATTACAAGGGCTAAAACAACACCGAATTCCCAAAAAAAAATTTAAAAAAGTCAACTAGGTTACCAAATGCAATTGCTACTCATCGATCCATGATGAATTCACATGTAAACATACCCGAATTTACTTTTAAATTTATCCAGTCGAGGGAGATTTATATCGTCGGACTATAAATATGAAGAAATAGAAATGAAAATAACGAGGTTGGAGCTAACCTAACGATTAGATAATAAAATCTCGCGAAATATTCTGACCTTGCTAACATTATTTTCCGTCTATGAATTCATGGCAGAACGTAGGAATTATCTCATCCCTGTTGAAATAAATTTATCTTAATATTCTGGATGTAATCCGGATGAAAAAGCATACAGGTACCGTACATTTCACCTGGTTGTAATCCATTAATACTCGCAATACCATGTTTTGATGTTATTTTTTTTGTTATGGAGACTCAGACCACATTAATTATCCTATAAAATGTCACGAATGATGATGCAGAACGGAAATTGCTTCTGTCAATCAAGGGATTCAATTTCATTCTTGGGTGTACTCTCTGCCACCTCCTCTACCACCAATATAATCTTGAAATTACATAAAAATTATCCACAGAATATTGATTGGACGCACTCCAGACGCGTAACATGTTTTTTAATCTGAACATATATAACATTCGACGGAATTTCCGCAATAAAATTAAACAGTAAACATTCTAAAACATTTTCCCCAGCGATAACCGTATTGTTAGCATTTTATTGGTCAGCAATTTATCCTCCGTACAAGACCTCCTTTGTAATTGCAGAAATAATTTCCTTCAATCATTGACTCATTATTAATAATTGTTGAATAATGGACTAGAATGACACAGTAAAAATGCAGTAGGAACTAATATATGAATGCCAGGCATTTTCTAGGCCCTAAAACGTGTCTGAATATGATAAAGATAACTCCATGTTTGGAATTTAAACATATTTTCATTTCACTCCGACATTTTTTAGTTCTGAAAGATGTCTACAGAAAGTCTCTACAATTTTAATCTTCGTGTTTGCGGCTCCATTAGCAGTGAATAATAATTCAAAATAATACTTAGCATTTCGAGGTTCTAACTGATTTATGTAGGCACCGCCATGATGTTTCTCTACCCTTTAGTTTCGAACCGCTTCAGTTGAAATCAGTTTCGTGAAGGCAATCATTTATTTATCTGAATAATTTATTTAATTGTTTGATGA
Source organism: Psyttalia lounsburyi (assembly GCA_030522865.1). Taxonomy (NCBI): domain Eukaryota; kingdom Metazoa; phylum Arthropoda; class Insecta; order Hymenoptera; family Braconidae; genus Psyttalia; species Psyttalia lounsburyi. The sequence continues at coordinate 1,977 of JAPYZN010003465.1, read as the reverse complement.
GTTTTCACATTATCCATGAATTCTGAGTTATAAATAATTTCTCTCCGTAACTGAAAATTGCTGAATGAGTGGCTAAAATTCGGAATAAAACCGTTGTAATGGACGATGGTAGAGTTAATAATTTTTCAATCGTAATTGGTTATTTTATTGTGGAAGTCCTGGATGAATCATTACGGCAACTCCTCTATCCCCAGTACAATTTTGAAAATACATCATTAAAATTGTCCCCAAAATATTGATTATGATCACTCCAAGAGGGTTTGGTGGCCTACATACGTGGGAATTTGTCAGTTACCTTCTCGGGGCAGTTAATTTTGTACCCATGGTTGAGGTGCAGTCTTCCATCGCATGGTGTGGTCACATGACCAGTCGGGTTCTGAGCAGAATATCATCAATGCAGCCGAGTGAATCCCCACTGGAAATTGCTCGTAGCTGCACCATCGAATTTCCATCATACTCATCGTCTTACAATCCAGATATTGGGATCGGTATTGTACCAGTTGCTGTACCATACACAAGGAGGAACATAGACACTGAAGATCTTCTGGAACTTGACGGAAACTACCGCGAGGAAACACCGCCGGTAAACCCACTCCCAAACAAAAAAGTTTCTGGTTTTCAGTGATGGTCTCTAGATTTAAAAACTCGGTCGCACTGGAATGCAGTAGCTAGCCAATATTGAGAGAAAAAACTACTTTTACCGAGGATTTATTTGATATTAGAAGGTGTTCTCTTGTTTATTGGTCAAATCGCGAAATGGTCAGGTAAATAATTATGGTCTTACACTGAGAGAATAAGTCACTGGATAAGATGAAATTCTCTTGTTCCTTAAAGTTTTATGTCATCGATACATTGCGGCCAGTATAGTTGTAGCCATTCATATGTATACCGAGGATTCTTTGTCAAGTGGACAACTTAAAACGAGAAATTTTCTTTGCATATATCTCGTCGCTTAATTTTTAGAAAAATATGAGCTGTAAACTGATATCACTTTTTTTATTCAGGTACTGGTGAATGATGGAGAAACTTGAATCTCTAGCAATTATTCAAAGTAACTCGTGCACGACCGTAGAAAAAAGAATTATAATTTTGCCCTTTATGAATTGTTTTTGTTTTTTAAATTGTCATAACGGAATAATATTATGAAATTATTGTATGAAAATTGATAAACATCTGAAACTTTGGATAAAATATTTTCTTCAAATTTCGATGAATGGAAATCGGGTGGGAAGTGGTGATTAACTAGCCCTGAAATTTGTATTTTTTTAACAATAGTGTAAAAAGATAAATGGCTGAAAAATCGCAAAAGAATTGGGTTTCTTCAACACAACTAATGATGAGATTCTCATTTGAAACTCAATGACGTGTGCGTTTGATTATACACGGTTGTAAATTTCTATTGGCTATGCTTTGCAGATGTTGCGTAGTACAACAACTTTTGAATGATCCATCAAGTCGCTCGGGAATACTTCGAATAACATTCGTTGATAGAACTGTGATTGAGTTTGTAACATTTTCCAACCATAAACGAACATATGCATGGATGGATTTATACTCGTAATGTACCATCGTCGTTCTACGATCCATTGAACAATTTGTACACAAAAAAGAAGAAAAGTAATTCATATTGTTTGTCTCTTCTGTATGGATCACTGAATTTTATTGTTATCAAATTAAATTCTTTTCGAAAGTCGCCCAGTATATTCCTGAATGTAATGAAACCCTGCAAATTTCACTTTTTTAATATTGCCTTTCTAATTTCCCCATTCATACAGCTACTGTGAAGACCGCACGTTGTTCTTCGGAGAATTGATTAATATCCATATCGAACATTTTCGAGATAACTCCGAGAAGACTCAAAAGTGTAGAGGTGCAACGAATCATTTTATTTTTGGTACTCAGTCCATGAAGCAACGTTTTATGACCGCTGCGCGGTCATAATACCCTGCCCACGGACTGAATAACAAAAAATATCGT
>JAPYZN010003460.1:0-10689 GCA_030522865.1 Psyttalia lounsburyi | reverse complement strand
AGCACTCGTGGCCGACTTCGCCGGCCACTCGTGCAAGCGATGCACAACTCGTGCGAAAAAGTGCTACTTTACGCACTAGTTGCACAATATACTATTTTTCTATTTGCTTAACGTCTCCTTCCGAATCTCTATGGAGACATCATTCAGGCGACTGATCAGGCCTTTTTATATTAGTTAGAATCGCACTATTGTAACCGGTGGGAAGCGAACGCGGGTCTGTCACATGAGAACTATAGACTCAGTCCACAGCGCCAAACTGCCGGCCATTAGAACAATGTTATGGCCCAGATTTGGGTAATTGCGTTATTATTTAATATGTGGGCATACAGCATTGTCAGCGTGACACTTGCCAGCATAACTGGATTATGCTGACCAAGTGATGAAATATAAACAACCACAAAAGTCGTAAACTCTTTGTAATCAGTCAGATGACACAATTAATACAATCTGATAATAAACTACGTAATTTAAATACCGATACATTATTGGTGGGATTTATCCCTTTAAGCCTAGAACCAGAATAATATCAAGTACCCCCCACGCTGGGTACAACAACAATTCAAATGAGAATTTGACGATTCAACTTACGACATGAAATGTTTGTTCTCCACTGTCGTGGGTGACTTCCTTCCTTTTTTTTCTGTAAATATTGCTACTCGATCTTGTCTCCTGTTTCTTCAACACGAGTGTAACACGATTCTCATGCAGCCTGTAGTAACCAATTAAAATATTCGGATTTTTGGGATAACGATTTTTCAGTAAATTAACACAGCTCTGAGCATCATCGGTCGATGTTAACATCAGTACCCGACCCTCTGGAAAAAATCTACAACAAAAAAAAATCAATTGAGTGAACGAAAAAATTAAATACGCAAAATAATTGGTAAAAAAATCACGTTTATCATTAAACTTGATAATTTGGATTTAATTAACTGGAAATAATTACCTAATATATCTGTAATACTCGACCAAATGCCAAGGTCGATAGAACTGGTCTTGAAAACTGTTCTCTCCATGCCTGATGTATGTATTTTTACTAATATAACAGCCATTGTAACGTAGTCTAGGTCTTTGCAGGTACATATCCCTCCAGGAACGATATTTGGGCTCGAAATTGCCGCAGTTAACACCCCAGACCCGCACACAAGCCAGTCTCCATATCTCGGGATCCCTGGCTGAGATGAAAAATCCGCGACAGACGCCCGAGAACATCTCCAGTGAGCGAAGATCGAGGTCTGGTGACACCACCCATCTGAGAATGTAGAGGACAATCTCCATGGGCAGAGCCGATATATGCGTAGTCTGAATGAACAGATTCATAATTTGGATAGTTTGTTATTTCCTTTTAATTCTGTAGAGATGCCAGAGTTTCAGCTAATGTAATTATCAAATAATTTCAGGGAGTGGAAATGTCCAATTTATTTTCAGTGAATCCAGGAAAAAATCTTAACTTAAGGCCCGGGTGTAATAGTTCGTAACCTTGACATCCCCCGTGACTAATTACTAGAAACATAATTATTAAGTCATAAGCAAACCTAATTTCCGACCTCCATGCATGATTTCTGAAAGTCGGAAATTATGTCTGCTCAGAATTTGATCAGTATTTCACGTGTAACGAGTGACGGAGATTGCGAGGTGATAAATTATTACACCCACAATAAATTATTAAGGGCCCTTAAGGCCCGGGTGTAATAATTTATCAGCTCGAAATCGCCGACCCTGATTACACGTGAAATACTGATCAAATCATCAGTAGATCTAATTTCTGATCTGCAGAAATCATGCATGGATGTCCAAAATGAGGTTTGCTCATGATTTAATAATTGTTTTTTTTGCAATTAGTCAGCTCGAAATCGCCGACCCTGATTACACGTGAAATACTGATCAAATCATCAGTAGATCTAATTTCTGACCTGCAGAAATCATGCATGGACGTCCAAAATGAGTTTTGCTCATGATTTAATAACTGTTTTTCTTGCAATTAGTTACGGCAATTTCGAGGTTATCAACTATTACACCCGGGCCTTAAGATTCGCAAATAAAGATTAATGGAGAGTCTTGATCTTTTTAAAAGCCTCAACTGACGGTCTTAAAAATTCCAAATAATTTTTTTTGTACAGATTGAAATATTTTTTTACATAATTTCATGAATAAATAAAAAAATCTATCGATTCTCCAGTTTCTACACTTCGATAATTAAGTATAATGTCCGTTCGTCAAAACATATTTCATGGATTTGGAAAAAAAAACAGGTAGTGGTTTAAAGGAGAAAGTCTCGGAATTCCGTGCATATTAATTTGGAAATATCTCCGAAATCAGTAAATTTTGTGGAAAATGGAAAAAGGCCTTTCGTATTGCGCATTCAACTTTCTATCGTAAAGATGGTGAGATATTTTTCCCCAAAATTGGTAGGGGCCAGAAGGGGAAAATAGCCTTTTTGCTAATCATCGCTATCTATAGTTGTACAGAATGTAATTTTGTTTCTTCATTTTAGATATCGTTAAACCCACTAGATTTCCAGAAAAACGTCCTCTGAACTTGTTTCCTTGAAATTTCTAAATAATACATTGATTTTTAATTTAATGTAGAGGAAAAATAAATCTTACACTTTGATCGAAGCGAGGGCTGCAAACGCACTGATTTTTCACAAAAAATCTGGACAATTTGTTGAGTAGTTCCCCATCTTCACTCTCCTCATCATCATCGATGTCATTATGATCTCGATCCCCCTCAAAAACGATCTTCTTCTCATCCTTTTCGAATTTCTCCCGAGCCTTGGGTTTGGTTGACTCGTAGAGTCTGAACTCAATGTCAGGCACCAGTTGCACAGCCTTTTTGTAGAACCTTATTGCGTCGTATAATTCTCCATTCTTCTCATATTCAATACCTTTCAAAAATAAATTCTTTGCCTGCCGAGTAACGGAACATTTTCATCAATTTCTCAATTAACATTCAATGGAATTGTGGATTAGTTCATTGATTCCAATGTCGTCTCACCTTAGTTTCTACAGATAACTCCTCCTCGATAGTTTCAATATTCGATGTTTTCTTTGATTTATTGTAGTCTCTCTTCGGTGAAATTTCGAGTTCCCTCTGCCATTGTTCCCTGAAACTCGTTAGAGCATCCTCGACGTTCAAGTTAGAGGAGGAAGACTCTTCCTGGTCATCTCCACCGTCTCCGGCGCCTCCGTCATCGCCAGAGAAGCCACCAGGTTGATTCTATCATCATCGAGGATCATAATTAAGCCCTAATATTTGCAATATTGTAAAATTATTGCTGGAAAACAGCTTGTGCTTGTCAATTACCATAGAAAATTAGGAAAATTTGTCTGTTTTCATAAGGACAAGAGGAATGCCTGAAAATATTCAATTGCAGATGAGTCAGCTTATCATTCCACCTCTTATTGACTGTCATCTAATATTGGCCTTCAATAAAAAAAGAGAAATATAAACACGCAGTGGAATCTTTCTCCAGAAAAACCTCGACCGCTTTCCTCGACTAGGTTTACTCATCAAACAAAAATAGGGAGATATTCATATGTACGATTATGTAACAACGAATTTATGAAATTTGCAGCGATCCTTGCACTTTGTGTACATATGTCGTGACTTGCTTTGAGGTTAGGATGCCATATGCAGAATGAAATTCGACTGACACCAGATATTACGAGAAATTGACGGGAAATTATTAGCCCAGTATTTACCATAATTATCGGGGTTCAATGAAGTTGATGATTATTCCTCAGCGCACAAACTCTCGGTCGGAGAATCGAACGACACTTCGGTACCAAAATTTCGCAAGATGAACCGCCGCCATGGTTATTCACCCACTGCATTCATTAGCTTGCATTACGTTGGACTAATGTAGGGTCTGGGATCTCTTCTTTTTATCGGAAGGCACTTAGTGACCAAAACGAAAATCATGTTCTTGTCATAATAATCGTCCAGCCAAATCTCCACTGAATAGTAGCCTCAAACAAAGGATTTCCTTGAACAAGATCAATAATGGAATGAAAACAAAAAAAAATCGATTGTTGGAAGTAGTTCGCTGGACGGAAAGGAAAACTCGAGGTGAAAGGTTGTATATTATTATTAAAAAATATTTCGGAGGAGGGGTTTGAAAGAGTTCACCTGAATTTCTATATCTGAGGAGGGAGAGGGCTAGCCAGTTTTTATTGAGTTGCATGGAAAATTCTGGCGATTTTTTGTCAATTTCTCCTTCAGGATTGAGATCTAAGTAGGCAAAAAAAGCATCGAGAAGCGAAAAGAATTTTTTTGTAAGTGTCTGGTAGTTCTCGAGAGATTTGCCAACTAATGAATACAAAATTTATGGAATTGCATGTTTTCTTCAGGCAATTCACGAATCTCTGCTGAAAACCCAGAGGAGTTGGTCCAGGGACTTCCCAGACAACAATTTTTGCCTGTGACATCTAAAATTCAATAGGACATCGACAATTTGTCGACAAATAATCGACATACTGTTTGCTGGGTTCGATAAATCCACTTGATCCCCAGATATTTGCAGAACAATTATTCTAAAGGCCTCGAACTCGTCTTCCGTTGGCATTGCCGGGAGCAAAAAGCTACGAGAGGTGTTCGACAAGTCCCTGATCTCCAAGAAAATTCTCTCCCCTCCAAAAAATTCTCTGAACATTTCCGCCCCACTCCCCAAAAAACGAAAGCACCCAGGGAAAAAAAAAAGTAATGACTTCCGAGGCCCGAGAAAAAAAACAACGTCATAAATATTCCTCCGAGAATCCGTTATCGAACGGAAGGAGAAATAAAAATCAATGGCCGCGGGCCCCAGATTTCGTTCAATAAATCCCTCGTCAGCATCATCAAATCACGACGTGAGAGATGACGCAACAGCGAACAATAATCTCGAACTTTCTTCCCACAAACGAAGGATAGCACTAACTCTCCCCCATTAGAACCAAATCGGTCCCATCCTCAGATGGATTATCCAACAAGTAGCCACTTCCCAATTTTTTCACTTCGAAGTCGTTCTACAGCCGACAAATATCATCCGGACTCCACGACAGATACCGATAGTTTTAGTCTTCAAATTTTCCAACTAAAATTTGTCCTGAATAACTGATTGAAAAATCCATTGAATTTTTTTGGGGAATCAATGAGTTGAGAATTATGAGGCCCACATAAAAACGAAAATAATCGAATATTTTGAGAATTCAAAGATTTTCTTGATTTTTCAATTGACGGAAAATTTAGGTCGAGGGTATTTTTAATTTTGACAATAAATGTGAGAATTTTCAATGCTGTTACATGAAAAAAAATCACATAAAAATCAAGCTATTGTTAATCTTCTATGAGACCCACATGTCAAAAGAAGATAATCAAATATTTTGGGGATTCAAAAATTGGCTTGATTTTTCAATTGACGGAAAATTTAGGTCGAGGGCATTTTTAATTTTGACAATAAATGTGATAATTTTAGATGCTATTACATGAAAAAAAATTACATAAAAAATCAAGCTATTGTTAATATTCTATGAGACCCACGTCAAAAGAAGATAATCAAATATTTTGAGGGTTCAAAAATTTGCTTGATTTTTTAATTGACGGAAAATTGAGGTCGAGGGTCATTTTTAATTGTGACAATAAACTTGAAGATTTAAAATATTATTACATAATCAAATCTGCCATAAAAAATTAAGCTATTGATAATATTCTATATCACAAATTTATAATAAATTAACGATCGGATTGATGTGTAAAAATATAAAAAAAATTCCCCGCCTGATTTTTCATTGTCCCCCAAAGTATAACTGCAGTAACGCCATTTTTCTACATTTTTTCATCAGAATTTTTTGTTACAGAATAACTTATGAAGCACTAGAGAAAAATTAATTCAGAGAACTAAATTAAAAAAAGAAAAACAGCGATAAATATCCTCAATCTTCCCAAAATTTCTAGCAGTGCAGGCCAAAAAAAGGTCCCACCAGGGGTGGCCCACCTGGAGCCGCAAGTGAACTGAAATGTGGGTCACATGTGGAATACTCAGGTGATTTTGGCACAAACGAAAGTGGGCGAGAGTGTAAAGACAATTTTTTTACTTCATTTTTTTGACGTACCAGTGCTGCGGGGCCCCAAGTTGAGAATGGGAGTGTTACCCATCCCCTTCCATTTTTTTTCTTCCCGACGATGCTGTATCAAGTGAGGAAGAGGGCATCTCACTTTTACCACCTCCACAATTCTTCCTCAGTGGGATGGAGGTGAGTTTCGTTGGATGCTCGATGGTACCTGAGCAATCGTCGTCATCATCATTCAGGAGTAAAAGCCGGGATCCACCCGTGAGCCAGCACAGACTGCATCATGCGTTTGGTGAGTACATTCAAGCTCATCCTTAAATTTTTGTCAATGATTTTTCATGTGCCATCAATTATTAATACCGAGGATAACAGAGAGACGACAATTCCGGTAAATTTGTCAATGGATTTTGGACCTTCGGCTTTAAGGAATCCATTTTCCGGCGATTCCCGGGCAAATTGTGAACAAGTGGTGGATCTTTAATAGTGTCGGGCCGTACATCGGGTTCGCACGTCGAGTCAACCGAGGGACCGTCTCCAACAATTCACAGCGCGAAAACCGGGAGAGTGATCGAGTATTGTAGTCAATTAAAATCCCACATTTTCATCTGATTATTAAAAGCCGGGGGATTTTTTTACTTTCTCCTGTGGCCAACGGTTTTCGTGTGAACTCTTCGTCAAGTGCAATCGCCGATGAAAAGTGCATTTTGGGGGGATATTTTTATACGCAAAAAATGTAAACAATTTTTTAAAACGGACGCTTGAAATTTTCGTCAAATTTTCAATTGGGATATTTGCAATTGTCTTTATTACATTGCTCACATCTTTAGATTTTTACTTTCTCTTGCATTCATTAGTTTTTATGTGAATTCATTATCGCACAGTGCATCACCCCTGACGTGCATAATTTTGCGGAAAACTGTTGATCTTACGACGAAAATTAAACCACTTCATTCTCCAATTTAAAAACTCAAAAAATCTGTTCAACTAGGGAATTTATCCACACAAATTATTTGAATAATTTTTGACAAGTGAAAAGTTTGATATCAAATTATGAAATTCAATATCAGACGTAAAGAGTCCCCACTCTTTACCATTTTTCTATAAATTTTTTTTCTATTCTCTCACGCGCATTTTTATTCTCAATTTATTTACTTTCTCCTGTATCCACTGCCATTCCCGCGAAGGGCGTATGTCTTCGTTAAAATAACGACATTACCCCGCAAAAAATTCCCATCGATCTCAAATAAAAATCTCCATCAAAAATAAAAAAAATGCGGCCACTTCGCTAATAAATATTCAAAAATCAATTTTAATCCTTCCCACCCGTCCTTCAACATCTTCAAAAAAAATACAAACCCAATCAATCGACCCTAGAATTTCAATTTTCCTTAAACACTTGATAACAGAAATGGAAACACCTCATTCTCTCCCATTTTTCTCGCAATTTTATTTAATGAAAAATTCACTCACGCGAATTTTCTGTAATATCATTAACATCGACCCAATTGGTATTTGGTGCAAGCGTGCATCCAGACCCAAACACACACACACACACACACACACACATACATACAGACATAAACACAGGCAGACAATTATGTTTTTCGAGGCTAATTAAGTGTAATTGCGGTATCGAAAGTCGCCGAGGGGTATCAATACACTCGGTAAGCATGCAATCATGTCCACTTGGCACTTGCATATTTGTGTGTCAATTCCCCCCCCCCCCCCTCCCCCCCAAAGAAAGTTACCATCCGAAGAACTTTGTATCCCGTTTAACTCGTTTCGATGTTATTTTTTTTTTTTATCTCTTTCATTTTATATTTGAGGGCGAGGCCCATATCGTGCCACAGGGGGACACATGCGCGATTCTCTACGCCGCGAGGCATACTTCGACCTCGAGATTTTGACCCCTTCCGTGGAGAAAGTAATTAGGGGCGTGTAACCCATAGCTTCTTTAAGAATATCTGAATTAGATATGATTACGGCAATTTTCTGGAAAATTTGTTTCATTGTATTGGGGAGGGGGGGAAGGGGTGTAGGGTAATGGGAGAGAATTGGAAAATTGTAGGATTGAGAGTTAAAGGGGGTTTGGGGAGGTATTTTTTGATGGGAATAGTCGGAGAAATGTAGACTATTTTGACGCGTTTGAGGAGGATTTTTCGGTGGAATTCCGATGAATGAATTCTTAGGGGAGAGAGGGGCGGAATGGAGGGATTTTAATTATTGATAGGTCGGGGTTGGTGGAGTGGAATTGAATTGTTGTTGTTTTTGGGTTGAAGCTGTAACGCGAGATTTAATATGAATGGATAATTGGTCAATTTCACTCGGCCGATGCCGAGTTATTGGCAATTGTAGACGGTCGATTTGGCTATACTCTCACTTAAACGTCATTTTTTTAATATTACAGGATTATTTATCGTACAAAATTGGTAATAACCTGATCAATCAATTAACAATGAAGTTACTATTTTTTAAATTCTCTGAAATCAATGATTTTTCATTTTGATTTCAGCGTTTAATATGAATTAAAAATTATTCAATTGCCTCGGCCGATCACGATTTATTGTCAATTGAAGACGTTCCATTTGGCACACTCTCCCCTAAGTATTTTTTCTCAAACATTACGAGATTAGTTATTTAAAAAAATTGCAAATAACCTGATAAATTCATTAACAATTCATTTTACTATTTTAAAAATTCTCTCTCTCTCTCTCTGAAATTTACGATTTTTCATTTTGATATCAGCGTTTAATATGAATTAAAAATTATTCAATTTCCCTCTGCCGATCCCGATTTATTGTCAATTGAAGACGTTCCATTTGGCCCACTCTCCCCTAAGTATATTTTCTCAAACATTACGAGATTAGTTATTTAAAAAAATTGCAAATAACCTGATAAATCAATAACCAATTAATTTCACTATTTTAAAAATTCTCTGAAATCAATGATTTTTCATTTCGATTTCAGCATTTAATATGAATTAAAAATTATTCAATTTCCCTCTGCCGATCCCGAGTTATTGTCAATTGAACACGTTCCATTTGACCCTCTCTCCCCTAAGTATATTTTCTCAAACATTACGAGATTAATTATTAAAAAAAATTGCAAATAACCTGATAAATCCATCAACAATGAATTTTACTATTTTAAAAATTCTCTCTCTCTCTCTGAAATCAATGATTTTTCATTTTGATTTCAGTGTTTAATATGAATTAAACAATTATTCAATTTCCTCTTCCTTTGCCGATCCCGATATATTATCAATTGAAGACGTTTCATTTTGCCCACTCTCCCCTAGATTAATTATGATAATAAACTTCTTATTGTACTAAAAAATGAATCTCTAAATTAATTACTGTTATTAATCTCTAATTCATCAATCATCAATCTCTAAAAACGATTGACAATCCTAGATTTAATACACAATCTCCAAAAATCCGTGACAAACTGAATTTCCAAATTGTCCAATCCTCGAATATTCTCCCAGCTCCCTCAAAATTCACAACATATTCCTCCACGAACTCATAATCTCACGTAACCAATTACGCCGCCAGTAATCATCGAGAATCTCAAAAAGAACGATACCAATTTAGTCTCACTCGCGCTAATAATTTCCACTCCTCTCTCCCCACGCCCCAGTCCTCCCATTAATTACAAGAAACTATCGAAATCTCATTAATTCAGTGAAAATGTAATTCAAACGTAAACTGATACTCACACACGGGAGCCATCAAATCGATCACGAAGATCCCCCCCCCCCCCCCCCCCCCCCCCCCCCCCCCCTCTTCCCCCTGGTTAACCACGCCGGTATGCTTTCACCCATCGGCTAACTACACCCGGCTGTCACGTGTATCTCTGTGTGTGTGTGTGTGTTTTTCCAATTTCCTCGATTTCGTTTGTCAGAGAAATGACTGGAAATGACTCCTCCTGCATTGCAACTCCCCCTCCCCAATTTTCGTCTTTTACATTAGACACACGTTTTATTTCCGTTTCGAGTTTTCCCATTTCCATGCGTCTCCATTAGCTCCACTACAGACAGCGTCTAGTCGAAAGTGACGCGTATTTACGACTACACTTTCGCCGCTGGATTATCAATCATCCCTCGGCTTTTGTTTGATGATAATGGATTTCGCGATTTTTTTTTTAATGTCGTTTAGAAGTTGCGGACATTCAAGGCCAGGATTTCTAATTGGGGGGGGGGGAAGGGATTTGTTCAGAGGATGAGTGCGTTGATTTTAGTAAGTGTATTTACGTATTGTAAATATATAATTTGGGGGCAATTTAATATGTATTTTCATGAGGCTGTGTCGGAAAAGTAACTTTTCAGTCACTCGACGCGAAGCGAAGTGCTTTTTCAACACATTGAGATGAAAAATATTGTTCGTAACTCGTGAAAAAAGTGGTTTTTGACTCGTGGAATTATATCCCATTTTGGGATTTTTGGGAATGGGATTATATCCCATTTTTTTCACTTCATACGAAATTAGTATATTTCGTAACAAGTGAAAAAAAATGTTTTTTGGCGAGTTACGAACATAATTTTTCATCACGCTGTGTCGGAAAAGTAACTTTTCAGTCACTCTCCGCTTCCCGTCGAGTGACTGAAAAGTGCTTTTCCGACACATTGAGATGAAAAATA
>JAPYZN010003459.1:0-14307 GCA_030522865.1 Psyttalia lounsburyi | reverse complement strand
TGTGCAACACGTGCGTATTGCCTTTTTCGCCTCGTGTGATCGCCTAGCACTCGTGCGAAAAAGTGCTACTTTACGCACTAGTTGCACAATATACTATTTGTGCATCGAACCCTATTTGATATTCTTTCCTTGCAGTGTGAAGAAAAAATCAAATCCACTTGATTTTTGAATGAAAATTGTCGAGAAGAAACTCATCCAAATTGCGTTGCAGTGTTCTCAAGGCTGCTTCGTCAACGTGGACCATGTCAGATCTATACAGTGGAGTTTTGCGCATTCAATTACGGACATTTTCAAATTACACACGGTCAAAAGTGCGCATGAATTATTTTTCATTAGTTTTCATGGAATTATCGAAAAGCATTTGAAAAATTAAATGCTTATAATTAAACCCAATTTAGTTACACAAATTTTTAATCGAGTTTTACACGCCTCAAGATGTGTTACACCCGGCTGGAATGAATTCTACACACTTTAAATAAAATTACACGCTTTTCGCATGGACTGACACGATGTGTGAATTATTTGGTGTAATTTTGATATGTGTAATACATCAATGTTAATGTGTCACTTTTCTCTGTGTGCATTGAAACTTAATAAATATTCGTGTGTAACTGAGTGGTGGGTATAAAGACACGTGTGAAACAAAAATGTTCTAGTGTGTAATAATTTATGCAGACTTCTGATCGTGTGTAATTCAAAGATGTACGAAATGAAATGCGCAAAACTCCACTGTGTAGATCTCACATCGTGCAGATTGGTGAGCCAGCCTGTTCTCAGTTGCTCTACTGCAATGTTCTCCACACCTATTCAAATAACTAAATCTCTATCTCATCAATTCCGCCACAAGTCATTGAGAAATTCTCCATTGAATCCGTCCCAAAAGCCACCTCGTCGGTAAACATGACAAAGAGCCATCCGAGTCTCCTTATAAAACACAATTACGTGCTTTAACTAAGTAGAGAATGCACTTAATTACCCCGAAAGTTAGCGAGAGAACCTGCCACTAGAAGATGCCTCTGCCTCATGGAACTTTCAGGTACTGGGGGCTTAACGTCGGAAAATGAAAATGGAAACTGTGATAGGCTGTACTCTGAAGCCGTCGCAGAGTGTAATAATAAGCGTCTCACAACTCTCTTCATCTGGCCCTCTCACGCTCCGTTGCAACTTCTATATCCTCTTAACCCTTTGCTGATTTCATGCCACGTATTCGCATCAATAAGGGCGGAATATCTAATCTAATCGCTGAGATATATGGCTGGGTGGGTTTGCCACGTTCTTTTGCCCGATATGAAAGGAAGTAGAGTGGGCTCGATGATAAACACGACTGTTTGTTGGAAAATGTCTTGACACTGGGGTATCAGTTGAAAATAGAGGGTACCTTCCCGGACATCCTGGGTTTACTGGGAGAGAAATGAATGGTGTGCATATAAATTCACGGAGGCTGTGTATGCTAGGGCGACGTCTTGATGTGTCTTGAAAAATTTGTGGACACTGCCACGAGATGAATTTTGGATTGCAAGAATTATTAATTCGTTTTGTTGAGGAAAATGAAACATTCAAATGGATGTTTTTCCGTCATATTTATAACTATTTCCAGATGAACTTCACGTTAAAATCCCGGAAATTGATGTTTCCGGTGTAGGAAATTGATGAGGACTGGTGTCACAGATATATTTGGCAATTAAAACAAATGAATGGATGAAAAAAGTGATACTCTACTTTGTAGGTAAAACGGTGTTGACGAGGTGTTAACGAAATTGAAATACGAACTTTTGAAAATTTTAATTATTATTAATTTACGTAAAATATCCGCAGATATTGTTATAAGTGAATCAGTAAGTTTCTGAAATATTCAATGAAATAACAATTGTTCGGTTTTTTAAGCGAAGAGAGGAATTACATATTTTCAATGCTTTTTTATAAAAGTGTTTTATCAAAAACTGAAAATCGTCCCGAAAATTTTAATTAAATTTAACTTAAAATTATAACTTGAAGTAAACATAGAAAGAAAAATAGGTTCAAAATTTTTAAAATAATGAAGAAATTGAAGTAAAATAGCATTCGTAAAAATGTTTCTTGCAATTATTATCAGATTTTGAAGACCGGCAAAAGTATCGGCTTTAAAAAATATCTATTATTTGGATGCTTTCTAAACTTTTCTAATACAAGACGTATACCTGTTGGAAGCGATAATTCTCCATCTCCATGCTTCTGATAGAAAAAACATGGCAACGCCCTGTATAGTATTACCAGCTTATCTGAATGTTTCTCCACCACTTGATACAGCCTCTAGAATTTTCTCTGCCACTGACTCACCCAGTTGATCCATAAATTATGCTACACTGGGGGCTACAGCTACTGTATATGCATATGGCTCACTGGTCCTCTTGAAGGGGGATCGGTGTGCAGTCTCGTGTGGTGTCGGGCTTCAGGCTCTTGTGAGCCGCTCGCCCCCCTGCCCACCGCTCCCGGCAAAACCACAAACACACATACCTATGAACTTGCACGTCCATGGCTTTAACCACGATCTCCGAAGGGCCGCACTATTTCATAGGTCAAAATTTACCTGAGAATTCGCCACCAAAATGGATGTATACGGCTGTTATTTGTTTGCTTAATTCATGGAAACAATCAACTTCTTTGAACGAAACAATGCCGAAAGAAATAAGTTTATGGATTTCAGAAGAAAGTTACGGATTAGTTCCGAACGTGCTGGCAAGTGGGAAAAATTGTGACTGCAATCGATTTTACTTCAGTCCTCAATGACAAATGCCATTTTTCGCGCACGAAGAGAATTTTTTTTCAACGAACATTCGCGTTCTATTTGATAATCAGACCGTCTCGGGGAAAAAACAAACTGCCCAGTAAAATACAACAGCTTCAAGAAAAATTATGCACATATCTGGATAAGTCTTATTGCGCAATCAACCGTTTGCAGTCGATAATTAATCGAACATTGCAATCGATATCAGATATTTTCAATCTACAACTTTTTCAACTACATTATGTGAGAGATATTTGAAAACAAAAATTATTTAATAAGCATTATCCAAATCACAGTTTGTAATACGTTAGTATTTTTTTAACCGTCCCTCACATGAATAAACCATTGAATTTGTTGATTTCCTGAACAATGTTCGGTCAATTCTTAATGGGGGGTCAAACCATTTATCGATTTTTTGCGAATCTCTCGGAAATCTTGAGGAATAGTAAATTATTGAATTTCAAAAATCCTTGAAAATTCAATTTTTAGCGACAGAATGACAAGAATAAATTAACTATTTATATGAATTTTGGAGGATCAGACGAGATCATACCTCTAAAAAATAGGATTTTCTTCACTGCAAATGGGAGCAAAAGAGACTTTTTATCTCCGAAGTTAAATTTCATAGTCAGAAATCACCATAGTCAATCAATTAACCATTGTCAATCAATCATAATCAGTGTCTTAATAGTGTCATACGTTTCAGACTAGAAATCCCAGTTTTTCGCGATAGAAGAACGTTATAAGCAATTAAAAATCAATACGTCCACTCCAAATTGAGATAATATTCTCGGACGGATTAAGAAAATCTAAAATAGGAACGAAGTCAATGCCTTTCTATAAATTTCGTGTAATTGAGAGCATGTATTGATTATATTTGAGAAATATCTGAAGTTTCTTTTACCATAACTTCTTTCTTAATATGAAAATTCATGAGTCCTTCGAGGCCTAACTCTTAGGGTAATTGGTTATTTTTCCGATTTTCTAAATTCCAACTTTCGTCTCGCAACTGGAAACTTTGTTCGCCAATAAATTGAAAGAAAACTATTACACTGGGAAATGATCTTTATGGTTATCAACGAATGCTTTTGCAATATTAAAAAGTTTGGGATTAATTGATCAATAATTGAATAATTTGATAACAAAAAAGTGTTGAATTACGTTAATATAAAATCGAAAATGTTAGAAGACATTTCATACATGCGCCACGTATATTTTTTCTTTCAGTTAATGATAAATTCCTTTGTATCCGAAAATGATTGATAATTCATGGAATTAATTAGTAAATAATAAATAATTATTGGAACTGACAAATCAAGATATATAATAAAGCAATGCAATACTGACTATAAAAACTTGATATTTCGCTTGACAGGGAAATTGTTCCTTCCTTTGAACTCCTTGTAAGGGACAGCAAGCATCGGTCACATCTCAGAAATATGGAGCTTTTCCGTCCCATGAATTCTATATCCGTTCATTTAGTATGAAAATCCCCGGTTCGCTGGGTTTAAGCTTTCAAGATTTCTAGTCATTTTTTCATTTCATAAATCTCGGGTTTTTTTTCTAAAAATAAAAACTTTTCTCCTGCACGGGTGAAGGAAGCACGATTTAATCAAAACAAGAATAGCACGATGCGATAAAATCCCGTTGGATCATATTTACCTGATACCGAACGCTGATTTTCCCAGAATGACGAGACCAATACGTTTCGGTGGCCATAAAAATCTGATGCATGTTTATTCGGCTCAATGTGTGTTACATAAACTCACGCAAGGTGCAATCAGTCTACATCCGAAGACATTATCGGTTTCACATCAAACTCGTGTCCTTTATTGCCCTCCCTCGGGTGTCCCATATTCTATTCTTCCTACACATCACTCTTTTCTACCATTCTTCCGCCGAAAGTATATGTGCGGTGCTTTTGTACCTCAACATCCTTCCACATGCCTTCACACTGCTTCAATGGATGGAGTTGGAAAATTGCCATATCGTTTTAAGTTGGAAACCTTTCTGATATATTTCCTTTGAATTCGTGAATCGAACGCAGAGACATCCAGTGTAAATCTTGCGAATGCTGCAGTGGTGGAACACAAAGGAAAAATAATGATATAAGATCTCATTAAAAAATCGGGTAAATCCGAGAAATATTACAAAATTATAGGAATTAATAGAAGTCGTCTGTGCATGTCTTGTGAATTTCTTCAAACTCAATTTTCAGTTGTTTTAAAATCATTTGTTTGTGCGGTTGAATATACTGAAGTCAGCATAACTTTTAACATGAAGCCCCACCACCTCCATTTTGCGTATAATCGTGTTACCCCCACTCCTTCGTTTAATGTTAAAAGTTATGCTGACTGAACCATATTAGTGGATGAAAGGCAAATAAATAACAGAAAAATGTTGCGAATCGGTTGGATAATCCTATTAAACTTTCATTGAACTTTTATTATTTTTGGGTTATTTTTGTTGCTTTTTTTTCTATTACGAGCCCCAACGCGGGCTACCGCCCGCTGTATTGTGAAAAAACCGAGTGCCTTCCGTGTTAAGATTTTGAGAGGTTAGTGAAACTGGATGCCACGATTATTGGCGCAGTGTCGTCAGTGTCAGCCAATAAGGAATAGGTGTGACTGATTGCGATATTTCGATAGTCTGCGAGTTCGACTGGTCTGTCCTTTTTAGAATAGGAAAAATGGTGTACAGAATAATCACTACAATTTTATATTTCTATATAAATTGTTTTCTCAAGATGGTTTCTATAAAATTGCCTGGGGTCAAGTCTTCCCCTTTTTTAAAATTTTCTTGATAAAGAGAAAAAAATGGAATAAAAGAACTTAAAAAAATTGTGTCCAGTCAACATCTTCCTGCTGCAAGTGAATAATTCCTAGTGTGGGATTCCTGCAACTCCTCGTAAGGTCGAAAAATAACAATTAAATAAGACAATGCGGCTCTTCAAATAAATTAGGTTTAAAAATTCTCGTTGCATGACAATTCCATCGGAATGTCTGTGGATTTGTTCATTGAAAATTGACAATTTGAAAAATTCCATAGAAATTATCAATTTTAGTTTAATTCTGTGATAAATCTTGGAGAGATTTCTCTGAAGAGGGGATCCTAAGAACATCGGGAATCAATTTTGTATGCGTGAGTACGTAATAGGTTCATGAGAGACAGTTCGGATTGCGAAAAATTAGTTTTCAGAGAGTCGGATTTATGTTCTTTTTTGTGTACTTTTACTGTTAACCGGAACAGTTTATTTTTGTGGAGCAAATTGAGGAGTCTTGATAATCTTGTAGTGGGAGAGACCCAATCAAAAGAATCTCGTGGTTAGAGCCGATATATTACCGAGCTACGCGAATTCTTTTGAGGGGAATTATCTCCTTATTTTCATAAAAAAATAAGCGGAAGGCAGATGGTGGTAAATATACAGTGAATAAAAAATAAATAAAAATCCAGTTATTTCTTTATTTATCTTAATGTTAAAGCTTGTAAACTGATCATCATAACAGATAATGTCATTTATTTCCGCAATTAATTCCTGATTCCCCCTAGGACATCAGGAATAATGCGGCACCGCAACAACTTCCCCATGAAAAAAAATAATTACGTCCTTTGATGAACGACAAGACTAATCAAAATATTCTAATTAACATCAAAGAAAACTTGACTTAACGTCTGAATAAACTCGTTTCGCTCTGAAAAAAAAATCAATTCAACATTTGCCCGCGGGTTACCACAGCAAAGTACTGGAAAATTCGTTTTTCACCCATCGGGAAAGGCAACGGAACAATTTTTTGAATTAATAGACTTCCTAACGGGGCCTCCCCTCCTCATACATAATGCATGCTACGCGAGAAGCAATATGTCGCACCACCCCCTCCCGCTTCCCTTCGTCTTATTTCATGAGCCTCGCCCTTTCGGACTGCCTTTTCGTTTCGCTTCCTCTTCGACCTTCTTTGCACAATCTCTGGCCTCCGCTCTGAACGATCATTGGCTGAAACGAGTTTACGTTTACTTAAGACCATGATTTTACCTTTGATCATTTACTAGGATTTTCTTCGCGGCTTTTAGGTGAGGAAGTGCTCTTGGAGCCTCGTGACCTCGAAATCGACTCTCTGGTTTCAGGACAGCTAGTCTGGGTGGTAATAGTGGAGGCGTGACCCAGGTTTCACTGGGGTTATCATTTTTTCAGAGAGTTCAATCTGATAATCTGAATTACTTATACCCAATTACGCCGAGTACATCTCGAATCCGGTCGGGCTATTGGACGAAATTGATAGAATGTATTTAGCAGATTTCATTGCAGTGTATTCTATCAAATTACTGAACAATTGTTTTAAAATTGTCCATCTTTTAAACGCTCAAGAGTAAAAATCTATCTCAATTATATTAAAAGTGGTTAAATATTTCACGAATGGCTGAACATGATTTGTACATTTTTTAAGATTTAATAATTTCATTCCTTTATCCTTCGATATTTTTGGCTTACGTATGAAAGTTTTGTAATTAGTCAGATTTAAGTTTTTGATTTTCCATGTTATATTAACCTAATATGATACAACGAGTCCGAAAATGTAATTTTTAGATCGTGTCCGAAAGTATGTACGTATGCGTGTATGTATGTATGAAATTTTCTCTGCGATTTTCGTCAACTGCTCGGCAATGAATCGATGGAATTGAATTTTTGTTTTTTCAATTGTAGGTGTTATTGGGCCTTATCTATAACCGTTGATTAAAATTCAATTCATTGATTAATTTTTGTTTTTTTTTTCAAAAATTGTTTTTTTACGATCCCTAATAAAACGTTCGAAATGAATTAAATGACGGCTGAAAAAGTGTTTTTTTGTTATTCCAATTTTTTTGAAAATTCTTTTTTTTTCTTTTTTTCCAAATTTCATTGATGTCTTCAAACGGATTCAAAATTAGGCTTCAAATGGATTGAATAAAAGATTAAAGTTAAAATCTATTAGTTAAAATGTTCTTTTAAATACCAGAAAGTTTAAATTGAAAGTTAGTGATGATAATTGCATTCATTAATTTGCTTTTCATGATGAAATTTAGAACTTTTTGAGTTTTCATAAAATTTTCCTTCAAAGTTGCATTTTGGATGACTTCTTCAAATGTGATGATTTGATTCTATTCAATTTTGCATGAATACAATATTTTTAATGAAATTCACTCGAAATTTCAGTTTTTGTGGAACATGCGATAGAGATAATAATATATGAAGTGATCATTCGGAAGCACATTGCTGCAAATTTATTTATTTTTTTATTTATTAGCAAATAAAACTATACTATATCCGATACCAGAGCAATTCAGATATTTCATAGAAAAATGAGCTGAGAGAAAATTTCTGCCTTCTAAACCTTGATTGGTCGAAAGAAGCTTGCATTTAACTAAGGCCATGATTTGGGCTTTGATCATCTATTGGGGCTTTTCCGGTACTTTTAGTTGAAGAAGTGCTCTTGAGGCCTCGTGACCTCGAAATCGACTCTCGGGTTTCAGGACAATTTGGTGGTAATAGTGGAGGCGTGACTCAGGTTTCAGTGGGGTTATCATTTTTTCAAAGACTTTTATCTGATAATCTGAATTACTTGTAGCCAATTACACGAAGTACATCTCCACTTACAGTAAGCTATTTAGAGAAATGTATTGGGCGCGCAGAGAGAAAAGTTGAGAGGAATTTATTCAGAAGATTTCGTTTTACTTTACTATTCGAATTTACTTGTAGTTGTTTGAAAGTCGTTTGAACTTTAGACGTTAACAAACAAATAAATATCTCGATGATATTAAGCGAGATCAAATATTTCACTGATGACTAGAAATGATATAAAAATTTTTAAGACTTAAAATTTCAGGTATCTAGATTTATATATTTTTGTTGCATCCAGAAGTGAATTAATTACGAGCCATTCCGATATTTATTTTCTTCTCTCTGGTGATATGTTCCCGGAAATCAGTGACTTATACCTGAAATTTCAGGAAAGTAATTTTGCCATGTTTAATAACCACACGGTTTGTTACCGAACAATCAATTGGATTCTCGAGTAATCAATGAAAAAACAATTTTTAGATCCAATATTCAACATTTTCCTTGAATTTTCAACGCATCGAAAATGAATTCAAAGGTGACATTAAATTCTGGCATTGAACTTGGGAATGCTAATAGTAATTTTCAATCATCCGAAAGTTTTCAGCTGAATACGGGATTTCATGAACTGTATAGTCTTCACTTGAAATCTTCAACATTGAAAATCCAATTCAAATGAAGCCATCGCTCAATCTTCAACAAATATCCAGCGCTGTTAGTGAACCGCGGAATTCCCCATCTATCCTGGCCTGTCATTGCGGAGCGCTTGTTCCCATAAAAAAAACACTCTGTCGAAACTTATGAACCCATTCACGAAAACACCAATAATGCAGAGCCCAACGAACAGATACCTGTCGAAATCTAGTTGTTCTCGCAGTTTCTCCCAAAATTTATGGCAAATTGTTTTATCCCCATTCGCACCATAGCACCTGCTGCACAAAATATACGGGAACTGGCGGTATCGAAGATATCTTAGGTCTCCAAGAGGAAAAGCCGCTTGCCTCCCAAAGGCCCAGATATGCAGCATCGCATTACAAGGAAGAAGGAAAAACCTACCAGTGTACAAACAGGGGGGGGGGGGGGGGGGGGGGGGGGGGGGGCGGGCGGGCGGGGGGGGGGGGGGGGGGGGGGGGTAGAAAGAAAGCTCGCCCCTCTATTCGTTCGAAGTCGTATCTTCGCACATTTTACGGCAGAGATTGCATGTAACATCCGTAGGGTCGTTGGGTTTTTAACGAAGAGTAAGGCAAGTTGGGAGAGCTCTGGTTAATATAAAAAAAAACGTCAAATGCGAATGAATGTGCCACATATAAAGTTTACTAAGAGTGTAAAGAGACGGGATACCCGCATAGTTCTTCCCGAGCGATTCCACTGGGGAAAAACCCTTAGAACTTTCCTCTACCTAGACGGCTCGCTGCAGAAAACAGTTGGCAAACGAAAAGTAAGAGGGTATAGAGAGTTTTTCCACCTTTACGGGAAGATTGAAAGATAAATAAGTGGGTAGTCCTGCGTTATCCTTTGCGTCTAATCCAACTGCTCTGATGGAGGTTTTATTCATTCTGGAGCAGGTCTGTTGTTCATTCGGCCTTCCAGAAAATTAATTTCTTAATAAATTGTATTGAGGAGTGTGCATTGTGTTTTATGAATTAATACAATTGGTCGTGAGTATATAAATAATAATCACATTTTCATTTTACTCCAGCAGTTTGAACAGTTTTAATTTAATATGAATGAAAACGCAAATTAAAATTGAGTGTCAATAATTAGTATTTAAATTAATACGTTTATCCCAGTTCAATTCAATTGGCGCCATTCAAATTTAAATTGAAGGTAAGAAATTAGGAGTGAAGCAATTAACCTGAAGTTACGTCGAGATTTTGTGGAGCATTGAATGTAAATTTTCGATATTTGAAAGTAATATTTTGAAATATTCCAAAGTCAAAAACTTAAACTGAGGTATGTAAAAGTTTCAAGTTGAAATCATCGCAAATGTCACCTTGAGGTGTTTTGAAATCCTGCGATAAGGCTTTTAGAATTCTATTGATTATTTTTCCAACCCAAATTTCCGTCAACAGGATTGGCCCATTCGACGTCACGTGGTACCAAGGACCATGGTATTATAGTGGTAATTTTTTGACAATTCTTCATGGTAGTCCTGTATATAAAAAACAAAATAATATCCAGTCGAATTAACCCCAGAAATTTTGTTAGGAATGTAAAGAAATCTGTTTGATCGATCATGCATAATCACAGTAATAACTGGTTATCGATAAAGCTAGCAACGCGTAATATCTCGATATTCTCTCATCTGTTTTTACCGATGGATCACCTCCTGTCGCGTCTTCTTACTGTACACATGGTGCTATTACCTAATTATTAATTATCCAAATACATCGTCAATATAAAATATATTTGGTGTTCGTGAACAAGTGATTTATATTCTCCAAAGATCCCACTGCATGGCGAACAAATTTGATGTGAAGTTGTCATTTGTTTACAGAAATTAGGATTGAAAAAATAATCCCCCGAATACCACTCGAGCTTCAGCATTAATCGAGTATTTCCCTCAAGGTTCCCTGCAAACAAACGAAGTCGTCAAGTTCTTCATTTGTTTGCAACGAACCTATCGGGAAATACTCGATACTTTTGAAGCTCTCGTGGTATTACAAGTGAAAATTTTCGGAAGTACTAATTTGAGTCTTCTCCAAGTCTTGCTATCTCACCCTGAACTTTATTTATCTTTCAATATTACCATCAATGCCCTCCAGCATTCAATTGAAAAAAAACCTCCAAACTCCCCAAAAATATCAATATATGCAGAGGTCCACTGGTGCAGGTAGGATTATGGTGAGAATGCAAACTGCCGGACGATTATGTGGTCCCCGGTGTGGGGCTAGAACTGACAATGGAGAGTAAGACGAGGTGTGGGTCTGGTGAATGTAGATCGTGGAAAGGCCGAGAATTCAGGGGAGTACGTTGGCAGAGAAATTTGGGGATTAGAGGGCGGAAATGGAGGACGAGAGTATCACGCCTTGGAATACCTTCCGGGGATCGAGAGCACCTCGGAATATTAATGCAGCTTGTGAAATCCATTGGGTGGATGATAATATTCTCCTCTTACTGCTAGCTTCTATCACTCTATGCATCGTCTCCCTATTTTTCATGTTGTTATTTATTATTTCTCGAGCGATACTGCCACTGAGGATCGATACTCGAGTATAATTTGCAATGTACATACAGAATGCCTTGCGTTGAGGTCTATCGGGCGGTAAAATCGATGCGGAATTGGCATCTACATGGAGACCGCACAACTATAACCCTAATAATACTCTCATTCGATATTGATTTCACCGATTAATACGATATACCAGCTTTTTAGGTTTTTTTTTTAAGGTAAAATCTTTGAGTTCTTTCAACTAGAATAATAATGAAACACCACCCGTATTGGCTGCGCTCATTGGATCGATACTGAACTATTTATGAATCCTCTTTGCTATTGGCCACTCTTGCCAGGACAAAACGTTGGGTGTTCACAATAAGGTGATAATATTCAGCGCCCTCTACCTCTGAGAAGTGAATACGCTGCCAGGGCTAGCTGGTTATCATGAATTTTGAAATATAATCATTTACATGGTGTCTCCTGATGTGACTGTACTTTCTCTGTCGTATAAAAGTCATCCCCCTCGTGCCTCTCGTTTCGATGAATACTTTACATTGTCTAGAGCTGGCAGTTCGCCCCTACCCCAGGAATCAATAGTCGAATGTACGTTGGTGACACATATAGTCATTGAGAAAGTTCTTGAGGTTCTTGAGGGGTGTTGATGACAGGTCGTCACTCTTTGTGTTTATTGACTCTCATTTTTATACTCGATCTACAGATGTCATTATATCATTGGTGGAATCATTACTTGCACTCTAGAGACTCATTATTTATGTGTGCAAGACGACTCAATTCAAGACATTGGACACAAGAAAGCATACCGCAACACTTTTTTTAAATCTCGACCTGAATTGCGTTTTTTTTCTGTCGGGTGGTCCTATAATTCCTAGTTTTCTTCTTTTCACCGTCAATATGAAAACGGATTGTTTTATGAACATGAACATTGAAGGCAATGAGAACATTGACTTGTATCAATTCGAGTTTGACGTAAATCAAATAGAGCTTCGTTTCATTCGAGTAGATTACTATTTGATATTTTTTGAAGATACTCACTCCAAGTTGATGATATCTACTTGAGATAAGTAGATATTCTTGGCTTCATTCAATGCTAATCACCTCAAGCACAGGCGGCAAATTGAGTTAAGAAGACTGCTCCAGAATGAAATAGAATTGATTCAAGTCGAGTGCCTTCGACTTCATACCAATCCGAATACTGAGTCTGATTTAACACGAAAATTGAATTATTTTAGAAAAGAAGTAGATAAATAACCCAATTGATCCACGTCGATTATTTCGTCTAATTAAAAATGTCTGCAATCAAATAAAACATTACTCGAACTAAGGCAAAAAAAAATTGGCTGGTTTTGCCGAGTTCGACTTAATACTTGCGCTCAATAACACCATGATAAAATCGATTGCAGGGATGATTTTTTTGCGGAGCCTCACATAATATTTCCCCTCTTTGACACAAAAAATTGCCAAAGGTTTATTTTACTCTCTACGCCGTGCTAGACACCAATGCAAATGAAATTACAATTTCGTTTTATTCCACCACATTTTGTCGACCAGTGGGTGATCGACATCATCACTTTATTTCGCCTCTTCCCGTATTTCTCGCTTTATTCTCACTCGTATTCACCAAGTTATATGTAACATATCACGCGGAAACACGTATTTGCTCTTTGGTACTCAGTACCAGTGTTCTATTCAGTTCTATTCACTGTGCGTGCTCGCGAAAACGTGGACGGGTGGGATCGATCCATTTCAGAAATAAAAAAGAGCTATTGTACATGTGTTTCTAGTGAGGGAGATATACTGTAGCTCGAGCTCAAATAATTTGCCGAGTTGGTCTATTGAGAATGGGGGTAGAGGTGGTGAGGCACAGTCGGGAGGCACAATTGAGCCTATAAAAATGAGAATTGTAGCTGTAAACTGTTTATTGGGGTATTGGCAAAATGTAGGTGGTTGATGTACCTTTTTCCTCTGTTTGGGGTATGATATTTTATCGCCTTGAATCTTCATAAAAATGTCGTATACAGGAAAAATTGGATTATGGAAATATTACTATGCGTGTCACTACAGCGGCGGGACATTCTATTTCTCACCGGGAGAAATATGGTGGAGAGAATTTAAATATTGGAATAGACAAGAGGTGAAGAATTGGTAGATAGTATTGGTAAATATGGGCTTTACGAACTTTTCAACTGCATTGAGAGGAATTCAATTTTCCCAGTCGAATAAAACATCGGTCTACTTCTTTTTGTTTTTATTTACGGTAAAAACAATTGGAGAGCATCAAAACCAAACGATTACCTCTCCTTTTTTTTTAAATCATTTGTCTAATGGAGCGTAAAGGATCTTTTTCAGTTTGTTCTTGAGAGTCTGATGGACATTAAAAACAAATTATCAAATCAATTCCCCTTCCTTAAAGGTTAAAATTATCAATGAATTAATGATTTATTTGAAAGCTTTATATACTAAATTCTGGTGATTTGAACCGACGACGGTGGCCGAGTTGGTTAAGGCGCACGGCCGGACGGCGGAGCCCGTGTGGAGCAGGTTCGAGTCCGGCTTGGGGCATAGGATTTTTAATCTCTCGGAAACCGTCGAACGGGAGTCTAGACACCAAGAATCGTTGGAGAAAAAGTTTCCCCGATGAAGCTTGGTTGATGGACGCCATGTCAGCCAAGGTTTTCGATGGTTTCCCTTGGTCACCGGGAGAGTCTGTACATGGAGTACAGCTCCTGGGGTACAATGCGACATGGTTGGAGACGAAGACGGCCCATGATACCGCAA
>JAPYZN010003458.1:0-15813 GCA_030522865.1 Psyttalia lounsburyi | reverse complement strand
AAAAGGCAGAGCCTAATTCCTCATATTTTTAGAGATATCATGAAACTTACAAAAACGGCGGCGCTGAGACCATAGCGCGAGTGCTCGAGGGTTAAGGGAGCTGGCTAGGCTGTAATGGTAGGTTCTAGCTCTGTTGATCCATTTAATTGTTCTGCGAGGAAATTTGTTGAATGGCGTGAAGCAGGGTGTTTTATTCCTTCTATAGTAAAGTCTAAAGTATTCTGTGCCAGTATTTGTACTCATTTCAAGAATTTTCAGGTCTGTGATGTTGAATAATTCATTCCGGAATCCGTCTTTGAATTGCCGAGTTGTGGCTCCGTCCGCTAGACGATCTGCCTCTTCATTTCCATCGATACCCATATGAGATGGGACCCAATTGAATCCGGGTAAACCGGGTCTATTACTAATTGAGGTCAGGCTCTTTTCTTTTTACTTTAAGAACGTATTTGTCCGCTTTTATATGTATAATTGGTCTCGTCAAATATTGTAATGCACTCAGAGAATCATTGATAATTAAGAAATCCTGAACAGGATGGTCGGCTAGCTACTATATTCGTGGCCTGTATAAGTGCTAAGCATTCCGGAGTATACATTGACGCAAGTGGATATAAACTGATGGTGGTTTCTATGTTGTGACTTGTTGTGATTTGGCGGCACGTTATGTCCACCGAGATCCCACCAACCTTCTTACTTCCATCAGTATCATCAAAATTTGGTGATATGAACATGAAATAATACCATTATATGACGTCATTACATAGTTTTATTCATTTATAGTCTCGTATAAAATTTTTTGTGCTATATTTATTTATTCTATTACAATAACAAAATTCAACGACGATGCATGTACGTAGCAAATTTCATTAATTACCAATTAATCGTGCACCTTCCAAATTTTCATCATTCCTAAATTTGTTTACTTATTAGTGATACAGATAGGAAGTTGGTCTCCTAATTATTCAATTCTTTAGAAAAAATAAATTGAATTAATTTTTTTTTTGAAAATGGTTTTTTTTTAATTTTTTTCCTCTTCTTTATTATTTTTTATCGAAATATAAAGAATTCGAGAGACAAACTATTCTTTGAGAATAATTCAAATTTTGAAACCAAATAATCAATTGACAATTGATGAAACATGTCACATGTATTGGACAACATTGATTTCATTAATCGAACACTTCGTGTGTATCTTGTAGACTTTAACATGTCTTAATGTCAATAAATCTATCACTTAATTTATGGTAAAATAGCTCTGTGAACGAGTGGTCATATATATTACAAAAATCGGTGTAAAAATCATATTAAAAAAAAATGTCCTCATATATAATCAATCTGCATTCAGACAACATTTGATTATCTAATTGATATAAATCTATGACATAATCAAAGATGATCAATGCATTTGTACATGATGATAGAATGTTTAAGATGTTTAATTAATAATTTCTCCATCAATTTGTTTATAGACATTCGTCTCTGTAGGCATACGTAAACTATATAATACAATAATAGTTATTAAAATTAGTTGTACGTGCTAGTGGTCGTTGCATTATTGGACGGATACATGATGTAAAAATGTGGATTCACCCGAGAGAATCTTGAACCTTAATTATTGGTTGTGCCCACCAGTGGCTGTTTATCCTTAATTTAGTCGTTAAATAAAATGACAGGATCAGTTCGATCCTCTTTGGAACATTTGTTCAATTTTCTTTTCTCCCTTAGGATAAGGCGAAAAGGTCCAGCAGTTGAGCAGTGAAATGTCATTCTAACCCCGCACTGCGTTAATGAATTACTCCTAAATGAGAGTGATTTTGAACACACGTTTCTTTTCCCTACATTTTTCTTACAAATGAAATTATCGATGAGATCAGTGTAAAACAAGTTTTATAGTAAATTACTCACAAATGTGAATGTTAGAGAAAGGCACATAGAAAAATATCTAATTTTCGTATTAAAATTCAAGAAATATTAAAAAATCATTGGTTATAAAAAATAATGGTCTGCTATCATGTATTACATAAGATACACATGAATAATTTTATGCAAAACAATTTTTTTTAGGTCATTTAATTAATAGATGCGTTTGAATTAAGGGTACTGTAAGTGCTTGGATGCATTATATATAAGTAACCAACGAAGAATTGGTTGAAAAAAATGGTAATTGTCAGATTGTGTGGAATAATAACTGCAAATTACTTCTTTCAAGTTTGCTTTTTGTTTAATGATTCAATAATAAGTTGATTTTTTATTAATTTATTCTTTTGATGCGTGGACTCCATAATAAATATCATAGGAGAATGATTGCGTGCTCCACGCGCCCTATTTAAATTTCCCGCCTCGAATATGAACGTAGTTTTGTTTTTTCGAAATAAAAATCAAATTGGGCGTTTAACCCTGTCAGAAAATGAGCCATTAACAAACGTTTTGCATTATATTTACTAATTTCGTATTTACTTGCTTAGTTGACTGTGTTCTCCTACCTGGAATAGGTGAAAATATAAAAAAAAAAGTGGAGTTCCATAAATTGCAATTATTATTTTCTCAGCCGTTAAAAAAAAATAGAGAACTCTTCACTAGTTCAAACAAACTGTTTTTCTACGAATTCTTCGTTTTTATGAAATACTTTAGGGCTTTGGAAGCTCATACCTGCTCCCAAAAGTGCATGCTGGATAAAAGAAATTTTCTTCAATTTCAATAATTTTTTTTTTGTTTACCAATTTTAAACAGCTGTTTGAGGTACTCCCTGCAACACGTGCGTCCTGGTTTTACCTCTAGTCAAGGTAGATTGACTCGACGCCTTACTAAGTCTTGGCTGGCCATTTGGTGAGCTGGTAACGAAGCCCTCGCCCCTCATATCCTTGAGGGAGACATTAGAATTGCTCCTTAATGAAGGCGTTGAACTGAACTTGCGATTCTGAGCCAAACGATCTTGTAATTTTGCGTCATTCTGTCGCGGCACTCTCGATTTTAGAGCCGGTACGTCGCGGTATTCATAGAGATTGTCCTTCGATGTACGTGTTAGATTCTCGATTCCTTCCGAGTGCTCATCGTCTCTGACCATCAGGATGTCTCCGCTATAGTAGTGATCGGACTGCCTGTTTTATGACAATTACAAGAGATAAAAATTAAATCAAATTTAATGATATCACGAGCCTAAAGTATACACAAAACACAATTTTAATATCAGGCTTAAGATTTTACTTTAAGGGCCAGTTTTTGGTTTAGCTAACCATGGTTAAAGTTAAGGTTAAGATCTCTGATTGGCTGGCCTCAGTGGTGGGGGGTCTTAACTTCAACTTCACCACGAGTTAACCATGGTTAGCTTAAACCAAAAACTGGCCCTAAAACTTTCGACAACATCTTAAATTGAATTGAGAATCTTAATTTAAGATCGTTGAAATGTCGAAGTATGAATTTTTCAAGTCCACATTGCACATATTTGCATTATAATGATTATATTTGTCAATGGTTTCTAGCGTTCCAGTTACCAAGTTATTAATTTCCCAATGAAAACAAAGAAACCCAATCTCTTCGATGGTTAATAACTCAAGAACTAAAGTATAATTATTCGTTATTTTTAGAATAAATGCAGGAAATTTCTTCAGTAATTATCTAGTACGGGTTCGCTGGATTAAATTTAATGGAACTGATTTTTTGTGGGTTTATAGCGATCCCAAATTTTGGAATTTTCGCCCTCGCATGAAATTGGCCACTTGGTTGCTTGATGAGTGGTGAGGTATGTATTTTTTGAATTCGCGACAACCAACATTTTCAACAAATTGAGGTTTAGAATGAACATTGGGGCCACGGAGACTTGACATCTATGCAAGGTTCAATTTCAAGGTCCAGGCGGACTCATACTAGACATTTACCATTTCTTTCTTTAAGCGTTAAAATGACACTTGATTCCCTTGAATGATTCGTGCAATTTGCTCAGGAGATATTGATAACTGATAAAGGCTCAGCTCACGCGCTTTCCCTCTAGTAATAAATGTGATTCTTTACTTGTGATGAAAATTACAAATATTCAATGAAAGCAAAATTTCACGGTGCATTTGCGACAACAACCCATAAGTGCGAATTTCAATTCCCGCTTACTTTCCATCTCAGCTGTATATTTCCTAGCAGCTCGTAATTTTCTAGGCCCAAGGCATTCACAAAATATATCAATTAATGAATTGTTAGACGGTCTCCACACTACTCTAAGTGTTATGAATAAAAATTAAGTTTTTAAGTTTTGATCCACCAGAACCTCCATACCCATGCACTACTAAATTTCCAATGTCAGGGATGTAGTCACATGGATTTGGTTCTGATTTACCTTTGCTTACCTTTTGGCATTGCGCCACAGCATACAACAAACGACGGACAAGACAATTAGTAAGAGACAGGCGGTTGACACTGACCAGAAAGCAATCTGAAGAGGTTGCTTAGGCTCCCACCAGTACTAGAGAATAACAATGAAATTGTTATTTATAATAGACACAATAATGGACGGCCATCAAGAATAGAATAGAATAAGTTTTTTTCAAGAAATATCGCATATTAAACATGAGGAAGACAGAAAAAAAAAGAAGAAAAATACCAGAAAGAACTAGAAAATGGTTTCTCTGCGCTCTCAATTATCTGGGAGAGAAGAGATTTCAGGACAAAATATTAGAAAATCTCCCACAAAATATTTGTTATAAAACTACACAATGTCAAGACAATTGTGGAAGTAATAAAGAATGCATCGATCAAAAAAAAGATGATGTAATAGTGTATTTCTCACCTAGGGAGGAAAAGTAGACAAGTCAACAATTCTCGAGAGGAGAATCAGACAAGCATTCCTCACGTGCTTACAACACTCGCCTTCGGTTTGGGTCGTAATTTTGCACGTGAGAACGACTTGTCAGCTTTTCCTCTCTAGGTGAGTAATATGCTATGTTCGACGCTTTTTTGTGTTTTTAAGAAACTTCAAATTCGGCGCAACTGTTATGTTATTTTAAACAATAAATGAAGAATGTAAAAACACCTCAGTCACCGGTGGATACGTCGGCACTAATCTCCCAATGACAGTGGGCAGGTACTGCGACCAAAAGGCACTTTCAGTCTGTCGATAATTGTACATAACGGAGCTATTATACGTCGTATTGATGTTCAAGTACTTGAGATAACCTAGCTTGGCTTCCTCGAAATGCAGTCCCAGTATCTGTGCTGGCGTCGGATTACCGTAAGTCGCGAAATTTGCGAAAGACTTCATAAAAAAGAGGCTCATATTGCGGTCGTTGTCCGTCCACATTTCGCGATCGATCTTCAACTTATCCGGGAAGAATTCTAAAAAAATTAAATGACTATTTGCTAAGAAGAACACAAAATATTTTCTCAAATAAGTATTTTTTTTTTCACTAAAAAAATCACACGTTAGAAATAACAAAGGAAAATCCACTCGTAGAGTCGAAATGTTTAACAAAATTCCCAAAAATAGAAAATTCAACTCAAACTATTTCAAAGCGATTTGATTTTCCTCAGAATTTTTCATGTCATTTTATGCAATTTTTCAGTTTTAACCACAACTAGTTCGTGAATTTGTGAATTTTTCTGTGAGTATTGCAATCATTGCAGAAAGTGAGAATGCATGGCATAAACTTTAAACTAGTAACAATATTATCTATTGATAACATTTAATGACAGTTAATAATCACCTTTGTCCATGAATGGAGCTCCTGTTAACCACAGATGCTCAATATCGTGTGGCACGCGACGCCAGTGTTCCAGATTGAAGGCCTCAATGGTTGTATTTAAAACGTACAGGAAAGTCGGTACTTTGCGTTCTACCAGTAATTTTGCCATTTTGTCGAATGGTGCGACGTACAGAAAATCAGAGAGCAGCTGAAATCACCAAGGAAATGAATAATTTTACGAAAGAGTCTAACAACCAAAATTTTTCGTTCAATATTACTGCAAAATGTTGATGAGCGTAGAATAAATTTTTCAATCTAGTAACTAATAAATTTTAGGGTGATCTAAGAAGAAATTATTTCATGATTATGAGAATGAAAAGAATGAATTGATTTGTGCACTTACATTTATGTATTGGTCACGAATTAATGTAATATTCGTGGGATCTGGCCAATATGTATACATATATTTGATAGCCTCATATACTCCATAAGGATTTAAGGTATAATTATACCTCAAGACAAATTCCCAAATTTTTTGATCAAACATTCCGGCATCGAACAAATATTGTTTTCGTCTCAATGTATCATTGTTGACTGCAATTATAAAGGAACCATTAATCATTTGTTCCCGAAGAAAATTTTATAATTTTGTATAAAACAAATAAAAAAATAATTAAATGAATTAACTCCCATTAATAATACCCACATAAAATATTTGAAGCCTCTTGCATGGTAACTCCAGCCATGTACTTAATGTCTTGTCTATATTTCCCCTCTTTAATGCTCTCTTCCGGTGTCTCAGTGAAGAAATGCCAATCGGAAGCCCTCCAATTGTCGTCATAATTGTCCCTGAGCACCGTAAAATTGTGGTCAAGCACAGGTCCCCAGGGGAACATTCCCACCTGCGGCTGAAGGTCAGAATTTCCCAAATCATAAGAACTGCGGCTCCAAGTCAAACACTGGACTATTTTGTAACTACTCTCGATACTACAGCCCATCTTCTCGGCGTAGACCCTGGACGTATTTTGGGCACGATATTTGTCGATAATCAGGGCCCAATCAGCGAGAGCTGAGCCCGATTGGGCTATCACTTTTGAGACCATGTGCCTTGTTCTTGGTGCTACCATCAATAATCCAGCACTGGCAGCTCCAGCTCCAGGTCCAAACAACGTAATGGCCTCTGGATCACCTTTGAAGGCTTTGATATTTTCGTAAACCCACTGGAGTGCGGCTGCTTGATCGAAAATTCCATAGTTGCCCGGACTGTTTTCATCTCCAGTGCTCAAAAATCCTAAGGCCCCCAGTCGATAATTTATAGACACAACGACGACATTGTGGAACGCAGCGAGCATATGCCCAGGAAACAAATTGCTAGCTCCATGGATATAGTCCCCTCCATGAATATAGAGCATGACTGGATAGAGTTTGGCAACATTTGACTCCACAGAGGGTGAGAATATGTTCAAATAGAGGCAGTCTTCATCGACATCGCGAATGCCCTTAGTGGCTCCAGTGTATTCGGTGGGTTGAGGGCACGCTGGACCCCAGTCCACAGCCTGCACTAGCACCCAACGACCGGGTGGACGAGGGGGTTTGAACCTCTTCTCCCTCGTTGGTGGCTCGGCGTAGGGAATTCCCAGGAAAACGTTAGCGTGACCGGTCACAGGCTCCACTGGGACAGTCCAGGGTCGATGACGTACCTCCGGGTGATCATAGAGGTAGACTTTGAAACCCTGGACCTGACCGTAATGGGTTTGGACGAAAACGTCGCGACCAATTTCAAGTTTCTTTGCGTCGGCTCGCTGACGTCCCTGTAGGTCCTCTCGCCATCCTCCGAGGATGCCTGGGAGGTTCGGATACTTTGGACCATCCTGGAGCAAACGAATATCGAGATTTAGAGGGGGTTCATTCGGTTTAATGTAAAGTGTTGATTGATTGTATGAAGGGAGCATAATACAGCAAAGGTCACTCTCAGAAACGTGATCGCTTTGTGTCTTTGAAACATCCCTTCCCACATACCGTGAAGAAAACAAAGCCCAGTCGACCAATTTGATCAATAAATGGACTTTTGTTTTTTTTTTTAGGAATTGAAAAAAAAAGTGTCAGTGAAGGATTATAAATAAATAATAACTCTTATTAACAACTCAAAGTAACAGATTACATTTTAGTGGTCGTTTACCCTACTCGACAAGAAGGGTTCCTTGATGCTTATTATCGGCATAATTAAACACTTAACAAATGTGAGGAAGCGATGATTCATCGCACTATTCACTGTCACTGTTATTCATTTCCGGAAAATGCCAATAAATTGTTTCGATGACGCATTTCACAACTGCAATTACTGGAAAAAAATCGTAAAACTATTAAGAAAAAATTTTGACAAAAAATCTTGAAACACAAAAAATTTCTTAAATTGTTCATCCGAATTTCCTCATAATTTCCTTATAATTGTTCAATTGCCAATACTGAAAATAATAAACGAAAATAAAAAGAAATAACAAAATTTATAATTGTTTATATTAATAAAAATAAACTGATAATCACGTGAAAAACAATGACTGATTTCGAGTGCATAAGATAAATTTCGACAACTGGAAGGAAAGCGTTGTCCAGTGTTCACCTACATTTCTTTTAATTTTTTCATTACAAATAGCCCAGATAACAATTAAATGACGTAAAAACACTTTCAGAAATTCCTTCAAAAAATTCCAATTCTCCGGGCAATCCCGTACAAAAACCAAGCCTCGCACATTGCAAAAGAACAAAGAATCCTCAATGGCATCATCCAACGATTATTGCATATCGTAACAGCCCGAATTCCCAGAGCTCTCACTTTCGGCCCGTGAAAGTTGGTGTAAACAAACCCAGCGGCCAGTAACTGTCCCTCAATCCAAATAAAGCCCAGAACTTTTCTTTTTTCTCAATCCCACGTTCCCCAGCCTCCAACCCAATTGAGTCATAAAGATAATCCCTGAAGGGGAAGAGGGGGGAGGGGGAGAAAAACATCACTCACGTCAGGTCGATATCTGTCCTCAGGTGCACGCGTGGGTCCCCTGTAGATCGGATCCAGGTAAGTCGGCTGATAGCCGTATCTTCTGTCTTTGTAGACATAAGTCCGATGTCCAGGTGCTCCCGGTGGCTCGAAAACTCCATCTCTACCGTAAGAACGTCCACCATTGTACTGAGTATTCTGTTGCGAATTCACTAGGATTATCGGCCAAAAGATCACCAGCAGTTTTAACAATTTTGGCGACCTCGATAAACGGGAAATATCCATTTTGCCGCGAACGGCCAACCACTGAATGGGAATTGACTCAACGTACTCCACTGCTTACGATGAGTTAAATACCCCCACCTGCATGACTTTTATCGACCACACCTTTGGATAAACAGCTAGAGTGCCGTTGGATGGCGCTCCTTGCATTATTTCGTAATCTGAAAAACAAACAGTTGAAAGTTTTTGGCAATTATTCATCTTTTTTTTGCGTGAATTAAAGTTGAAAATTATTATCCCAGAAATAAATTTTTTTCATAAAATTTTAGAAACAACTTGGGTTTGCCAAACTTTATTGGGATATATTTTTTAGGTAATGTCGTTAATGAAATGATGAATTTTTATTTTGAAACCGATATTGAAATTTGTCAAAATCCTTTCAAACTCCACAGTTGATTTGAATCTTCCTACCGCTTCGTTACTGGTTTTAAAAGTCCAGCGCTTTCGATTTCGATGATTCCGTTTGAATACGAGAAAATGAGGCCAGTAGGGCCTAACGGCCTTAACCGATTATAACGGCCTGGAGGAAAGCGTGAAAATGTGGGAAAAATTCGAAGGGTGTCTTCAATTTTTCATGAATTTTTCATTTAGTCTCCGAGATGTTTTTGAAAAAGGGAAAGCGGATAAACGAAACTGGAACCGCAAATCGAAAGTTCTCGTTATTGGATGATTTTTTTTCATAACTTTGAGGTTGTTTTTTCTATATCGGAAAATTGGCAATTTTTATGTTTGCTAGTCAAAAATTCTGATTAACATGTCAAAATTCAGTTTTTTTGTGTTTACGATGATTCAATACGAGGAAACGTGGCTAGTTAAAGCCTACAGGCCTCAGATTACGAGGTGGATGGGCATGATCAGAAATTGATAACATATTTCGGGGTTTCTGAGATCAATAAAAATAGGTAAGACTTTATTTTACGGCCCTTCAACGTTTTCCAATGAATTCAGAATGTAGATATTTAAAAGATTGCCACGGAATTCATGAATTGGAAGGAAATATATTATTTCCTACTTGCGACGAAATGTTTTTTCCTTGGGTAGGAGAAAAATTCTCGTCAAAAAATTAACTCTTCGAGATATTTCCAAATCAAGAAAATGCATAATAAACTATACACGAAATATGAATTTTCATTTTACCATTTATATTTCGTTATATTTTGAGGGGAGGGGATGTTTATTAATTGAATGAATGAATCCATTCGTTGGCATGTGAAAGAGGAAAGAGAGACTGTCGAGGGTCGCCCACAAGTCAATGACTAATGCGTGTGTAAGTTTCATTAATTCTTTTTCAGTTTTTGCTGTACCGAGAGATCTAATGGACTACGATGGGACAAAGCTGAGCCGCTACAGTATTTCTCTATGGCTTTCTGTTATTAATGTATTGATAATCAGAATTAATATTAATATTTTTCGAATTTTGGTTGGTTAGTTACAGTTTTTGGGCAAAAACCGGGGATTATCTAACGTATTTTTTCATCTATTGGGGATGAAAAAAAAAACTGGTCCAACTCGCTATTTCAAGTCATTATTAATTCGAGCCTTCGTGCAGCACCTGGTTTTTCAATACAATCTCTCTCAAGGTCTTACTCTGATAGAAACTAACAATTCCTTTTTCATTCGATAGGAAATACACTCATGGAATATGTAATTCGAAGGAAAAAAAATCGTTACAGTCTTACAGATTTTTCAATTCAGAAATTATATAGAATAGGACGAAACGAGAGGATATGATACTTTTCGAGAATATTCGTTGTCTCTTGTATTTTGAAACTTCTGCTACGCTGATTCTGCGGAAAAATCCCCCTTTTCAGTAACTTGCAAACAAGTAGTTATTTTCATGGCAAGATTATAGCCCAAGCTGAGGGCGAGCCGTATAGTCTCCTGGCCGAAAATATTGTTGAGTATTTGCCCTTTTTATCTCCCTCAACCAACTCCTTGACAATCATCGTTTTTTCTCGATCGAGATTCTTTGATCTACTTTAATTCGCAAAGCCACCTTTTTTTATCGTCTTTATTTTAAAGCAGACGTTTGTATCTTAAAACGTTTGCTTATTTAACAGGATTATTTTCCTCATATGTTCAAAGAAAAATTGGTATGAAAAATTGTGTTCGTAGCATGTGTAAAAAATATTTTTTGCACACGTTATGAAATAGGTATAGTATTTTCGCACTCGTTACAGATTATTCAATTTTGATACGAAAACGAAAAAAGTTTTCTAACGTGTGGATCGTGGCGTATACTTCTCACAAATGCCCTCAGCTCTTCAACTTTTGTTCGAACGGTCGAATGAAGCCTTCAACGTGGAAAAAAGAATCGCGTTTCAACCACCCCGAGATCCACCGGGATTCTTCATTCGTAAAGTTTCAGGCGAATCCCCGAAGCACAGTGGTCGGCCCGGTGGTGGGGGTGTTCGGTCCACCCCCGAGCACTGGTGCCCACTTGTTCCCAACTGTTCCCTCCCTTTCGAAGTTCGAACATATCCTTGTCACTCGACAGCGTGTTGCCGAACGGGCAACATCGACTCTAAAAAATCTTCAAAAAACCCAGTGCTAAATTAACACAAAAAACAACCATTAAGAAAGATCAATAAAAACATCATCAATACGTCAACCAATGGAAGGGATTAATTGTCAGAGAATTTAAAAGTCCAAGAAAATATTTCAATTTTAATGGCTAAAACTGTTTCAACAAATTCAAATTTAAATTTTTCTGCGAACGATTGAGGCCACAACAGCTTACGCTCCAATTAATCCTCATCTGCTCTAATGAAAGCAATTTAAACAAATCAACCGAGTGCAAGTGTACGTGAAGATCGAGACAAGCCGATTTTTTTGAAAAAACAAAAAAAAAATGTTTGCAGCAATGCGCTGTTGAAAAAAAGAACAACCAGAAGTGCGAGAATCCATTGAAGTCTTTTTCTCTGCTGTCGAGTCTTTCGCGTTCATTGGTTTTGTTGAAAATAAATAAATAATGGCTACGGAAATATCAAGGGACGTTGATGCGCACATCGTCAATCTGTTGACTAAACTCGCGGCTTTGAGGGATGCACCCAAGGAGAGACCGGAATCGCGAAGGCTCTCCATGTCCAATGAATTCAGGAGTCTCGAACTTTGGAGGGCAGTTGCTGTCGAGTGTATGGCTACTTTTATGTTTTGCCTTGTTTCACTTGGCGCTGGTGCTCGTGTCATTGTTCATGGCAGTGGACTGGTGGTACTGGCTATTTGTCTTGGAACTGGATGCTCCATTGGTGCGATCTGGACCATTTTTGGCCACATCAGCGGTAAGTACGGCATATCAGTGCGGAAGCGGTAAAATGTTAACTTCAATTGTACCGAAATTTCGCGGAGAGTATCTTAGAATTTAGGGGAGACAGTGAAAATCCACGGAGAACTTTTTTGAAGAGTGGATTAAAAACTATAAAAAATGTCTGACAAAAATTTTTCTATCTCGCGTAGATTTCAAGGTATCTATATAATATTTGAAATCGCTTTTTTCGTCATTCATTAGTGGATTCATAGAGTTGAATGTATTTTTTTTCAATTTATCCATTTGAATTGTGAAAAATCATTTATTTTAAATAATAATAATAATAATTGTTTTCAGTAAAACACAATAATTTTCGATAGTTATTTATTAATTTCTCTTTTAAGTTTGATAGAATTATATCCCACATCGTTCGAAAGTCTCAAAACTAAGAATATTATTGTTTGGTGTTCAAAACAATTGTTTTGTTTCAATGGTACCTATTTAATTCATTTTTGCATTATAACATCTATATATTAACTATAACTGATTATTTTAGGTGCACATGTCAACCCCGCAGTCTCCATAGCGTTCGCATTCACGAGGAAAATATCACCATTTCGCGCGTCTCTGTACGTAGCAGCGCAATGTGGTGGTGGAATTGCTGGTGCAGCTATGCTTTATGGGTAAGTTAAAAGGAAAATAAACTGATATGATGTCTTTAACCTCGTAACACCTCAAATTATGATAAAAATATGAATAATGAGGGATGACGGACCCGAACAACCTTAAAAACCTTGAAAATTTGTTAATATAAATTTTGACAATTCGTGGTTAAAGGAGCTCAACAGCAGCGCACAATTTAAAGTTTTGCAAAAAGTGCCAAAAATCCAGACAAAGTTTATCCAATTTTTGGTAGCCAGCAGCTCAGTTGGCTCTACAAAGAGAATCCCATCGGCTCTGCGATTATTACTGTTCATTCATAAAAGTAATTCATTGGATCAACTATGAAGTGATAAAGTGGTCAAAAAAATAGTGGGAAAAAAATAACTCTAACATTTGATCGATCATTTTGTGTAATGAGAATTTGTGACATGGAAAAATTAATTGATCGAAAACTGACGAGATTCCAAATATTGCCCCAAAGGCAGCGCCATCTGCAACAAGAAAAAAAATTCCAAGAAAAACTTAATCACTTCAAAGATTATCGACAGATAACGAGACCTAAGATAGGAATTCCACCAGAGTTAAGACTCAAAAAATGAGTGATAAATTTACACGTAGGGCAAGTTTAAAGAGGTAGAAAGGGACAGACGTAATTGCTCATAGGTATAAAATTCAGAGTAGAATTCATGTTGTGTTCATCGCGCACCTGCCGTTTTCGTTCCAAACATATACCAGAGACCGGCAGGGGTGCGGGGAGTCGCGGACAGGCAAAAAGAAGAACCGCCAACGCGGACATGGGTTTCTCGAAGACGTCGAGCAGCTGCCGCAGATGTTTTACGAATGGACCAAAAAGCCAGAGCCGGAGCCGCTCGGAAAAAGGGGATCGACGAACATTGAATGAGGGAGGGGAAAAAAGGGGGAGGGAGGGCGCATCAGAGATAATGGATACCTGTGCGTATACGCGTTAGGGTGTATAAGTGTGCGTGCGCGTGCCTCACAAGAAAACCCCATGGGCAATATTTAGCAGCTGTTTCTTTCAACATCACCTTCACATATACTTTCTTTATCATCCGGATTTTCTTTTTTTTCTTATTTCCTTTTGGATCTTTTGAAATTACAGAAAAGTATTTATACGAGTTGTGGTTCAATGATATTTTTTCGAATTTTAGAATATTCGAGGGAAGGAGTTGTAGACATAATCGAAGATTCGACGCCTGTATTAGTTTCTGATAAAAAACCGATGAAAACAAAATCATTCAATTTTCTCTTGTAAAGACATGAGAGGGTCGAATAATTCTTCATTACAACGTTTTCAGGAACAATAACTCTTATATCTAATTCTTTATCATCGGGTTTTTCAATATTTCCGTTTTGGGCTTTTCTAATTGCAGAAGACCTTTTGAAAATGCTCCCATGTTTGATGATTAATTTTTGTGGAACATTTTAATTATAAAATCTAATACCATTTTTTGCCAATTAAACAGATTAAACATTTTTTTTGGACCTGTACACCACTTCCATGAGAAAAAATAGCCAATCTTGTTCCTCTTACCATATGCGATATCTACCCTCAAACGAAAAAAAAAAAACATCGTATGGGTAACAAGTGTGCGATATGTACCGAAATAATAATCGAACAATACTCTAGTTAACTGGGTGACCGCCGAGTGGCCCCAAAACGAATAAAACACGTTTTGAAAAGGAAGAGGGTAGAGACACGCGTCTCAGGGGAGTTGACAGTGTTACCGAGGAGTCGTTCTAACCGGCTCACCGCCACCCTACGGACCAGATAAAAAATAGGAGTAAAAAGGTACGAGTCATTCAGTGCATCTGTCACGGATTGTCCCATTTTCCTTTTTCCTTATGTTGGTTTTCTTTTTTTTTACTCTCGGTTTTCTCGTGAGAGAGGCAATCCAGTTATTGTTGAGTGGAAATCACGGATTAGTGGGGCTTTTTTTATCGTAAAAATTGGAAATAATAATGGTAAATAAGCGGGGGCTGACGTGGGTATCAGGAAACAGCTGTGAGGAAGCAGGTGGAGGTACCCCATGAGTATCGGCGTGAGGTCGACAGTGAAATGCGCGTGGCCGACCGGATGCCACAGAAAATCTTTGAAAATAGTCCTCTCTGTCATTTTCATATGGTGAAATAATTTTTCATTCTATCGACTCGATATTTCCATTGAGTAATTTCTGCGTAGCTCGTAAATTATACAATGGAAATATCTGATACTAAAAATGTTTTGTTTACTAAATTTGTTTTCCAGTTGCTATTAAACATACTTAAAAGGCATAAATATCTCGAAAAATTTGGTTTGATCAAAAAATAGAGAGTTAAAAATTGCGAATGAAGTAAATATTATAGGAGAAATGTAGAACGAGTATATCGAGGAATTCTCTATTTCCAAAATTTTAACAAGAGCATCTCTTATTTCTGGAAGACGGACTTTCAACCACACGAATGAGGACTTCAATCTGAAATTTCTAGAACACACCTCTTGGATTCTGTAAACCGTGACTAGACGGACATATTGATGTTTGAGGAATAGATATTGAAGATTTATCCGTGTCTGGGTCGCCCAATAATCCCAAGTCACCCTCGTATTCGAAACGGACGAAAATTTTGTATAAGGGATTTCTGACCAGCGGAGACCAACATCCGTATGCTACCATAAATTTTGCCGCAACCGAGGCAGATCACTTCCGAACAATAAAGTTAAATCCTAGAAGAAAATCCCAAAATTGTAGGGCTCTAGGATTCACAAAAAATCCTCGGACTTTTCCGTGATTAAACATCTTTATCAAAAGCTGCACATTTTCAAGAAATACATTTTTTTGAACTCATAGAGAGAGAGAGAGAGAGAGAGATTTTGATTTGATTTGATTTGATTTAATTTATTGCTGTACATTATATTGTACAAATTAAGCAACGTGGTAAACCACATAAAGCAATATACATAGGTAAAT
>JAPYZN010003457.1:0-14043 GCA_030522865.1 Psyttalia lounsburyi | reverse complement strand
GGGGGGGGGAGTAAAAACCCGAATAGGGTATACTTGGAAAGAAATAAATAAAATATAAGCAATATAATATAATTCTACATAAGTTCCTCAGTGATATTCATTAAAAATGGCTAAAGGTGGCACTAACGGGGACATTGAAGGTATCGGCTACGCGTACAATGACAGAAATTCGGTTACTAAGGGGAGCATAAAATAATAATAGAATGAATCGTAAATATAAGATACGAATGAAATTAGCTTCGTTACAAAAAATTTGGTCGATGAGTAATAGAAATTTGTAAAAAATCCTGAATTGAGTTGTGTCCCCAACCTCCATGAGAAGATTAATATTTTTGGGATATATACGGTTTTCATTAAATGTTCGGCGTATAATCAACTGGTGGAATTGATATTCCCGAAATTTAATCATGTAGAACAGGTATTCAATAACTTTTTGAATGTGTCATGTAGTCCGCACAATATTATCAGAGATCACACGGAAGAGATTGATACAGCTGATTAAAACCGTGGATTGTCGTTGACTATTGAGCGATCATCATCAAAAAAATAACGGTCCAGAGAGATATTACGAATGGCCTTATTAGTAGAGAGAATTTCAAGGTATACGGGAGAGATATCCGCCAATTTTCGTGAAGTATTTATTTATTTACGACTAGAGAACCTTTGAATAAATTAATCCAGAACTGCTGTGAGAAATCATTTTTGTTGTACAATTTTTTGGAACATTTTTTTTTCTC
Organism: Psyttalia lounsburyi; assembly: GCA_030522865.1. Taxonomy (NCBI): domain Eukaryota; kingdom Metazoa; phylum Arthropoda; class Insecta; order Hymenoptera; family Braconidae; genus Psyttalia; species Psyttalia lounsburyi. Next base: position 13,306 of record JAPYZN010003457.1, on the reverse strand, counting down.
TTTTTCAATTTACCAGCCTTGAAGTTCTCACAACAAGTAAAGACACAAAATTCTAGCGTTATCAAAACAATTGCTTCTCTCAGTATGAACGAACACATCAACTTTGCAATTATCAAAGACAATGGCAAAACGTGTTCTCAATTCGCATTTGTACACGCGATGTGTCGAATATTATTTTTTCATTAATTATGCAATCATTTTGAATATAGAGAAAACCCCCAAGAGAAATCTTCTCAGCTGAGAAAAATTACTGCAAAGCAGGCCCCTCGGAACCTCTCCCTAAAAACATTTTTTGTATAATGAGATATGTCGACTCATTGCGTTTCACCACTTCAGTACAGGTTTGAAGAAAAATGTATTGTGGAATTTTAATACTGAGACGACTGCATGAAAAATACTTGCGTGAGGGCTAAGGAGGTCAGTTGGACATAACTGAACTGAAAATATGTCGTTTAATGAATATTAATTATAATTCTTTGTAATTGCAAGTGACTGGTGAAAATGGTATTACTTGAGAGGTTCATTCGCGGTGTAACTGTCATCAGATATTCATGTCGCTGTTAATTCTTAGCGTTGGAATGAACGTCCAAATTCGTCATCCCCGCGTGTGACACGCAGAGTTCGAGCAACGGCCTATATTACAGTACCTCCTGGATATTTATCTATCCTCTAAACAACTCATTGTTTCGCATCCAAGAAAAAATTATTTAAAAAAAAAAATTTTTTTTTGTTGATAGAGAATTCATTTTCCTCCAATTATAGTTCCAGTTGCGATAGTCACAATTAAAGAAAAAATTGCTCATACACCTTAAGAAGTTTATTGCCAAACGTAGGGCAACGTGGGAACGCGAACTGAATCTAAGGCTGCAGAAAAAGTTGTCTGGCGTGCCCAGACAAAGAAAGCCAAACATGCGAAATGATCACTATTATCAAGCCATACCTAAACCCGAGAAGACTTCTCTTCAACTCTACCTCCCCATAATAATCCCGAACCTGCAAAAACCCCCCCTCCCACTGAAATCCATCCATCCACCCACCCGACCCATGCCCCTCGACATTTCCGAAACCCCATAAAAAAAATAATGCGAGTACTCACCGCCAGAAGTGGGGCACATAACCGGTGGGACACAACTCTCTGCACTGCGTGCAAGGCGCCCCCTGTATCGACGCCGGCACCAGCCCCACAGGCGACGTCGAGCTCTGTCCAGCCGCCAACATCCTGAAAATTAAATCCACAAAATTCAATTTTTCCCTCAAATTAAGCTCCTACTCATTTCAAAACTCATCTCACCCCAAACAAAAAAAAAACGCCTGCATAATTCCAGGGTGATTGGAATTAATTAAGACGCCGGCGTTAACGCCAAAGTGGCAGTTGCGTTTTTGAATTAATAACAAGAGCGTATAATTAACGCTGACGCTTTTAGCCATTATGAAAATGTGAATTGGTGGGATGGGAAATAGTGTAGGAGGAACGGGGGGAGAGAGTATGTAGACGAGAGGATGAGGGGAGACGAGTGGATCCACGGCCTTCGATCGTGCCCGATTAACAGAGAAGAGAGAAGTTAAGTACTGGTACTGTGCGAGTACGGCAATTATCCCATTTCTCCTCCCTCGTGCGTCCTTGCTTGTGTTTCTTCCTAGTTTTCTTATTTATTTTGTTTGAATTTTTTCAACTCTCCCGGTTACATCCCTCAGTGGAAAATGTCTAAGCCGCTTGCACGATCGTTATCTCATCTCGACGCGCTCCCGCGGATCTGGTGTGCGTGATGCCATTCAATGTCTTTTCTCCTGTCTCATCCCACTTGCTTCTTCACTTTTATTTATTTATTTTTTTCTCTTTATTCCTCATCGGTTCATTTGGTTTTACTTTGGTTTATCTGGGAGGTGTTTGTTTTGTTTTGCTTTGTTTGGTACTCGTCTCTCTTTCTCTCGACGTCTGTTTTGTTTTATTTTCCTTTGGTCTCATTTCATTTTCTTCGAGATGCATCTCCCTGGCTTTTGTATCACGCCTCGCGTTTGCAAAGGCTTTACTTGCAATCGAGCATATCGATCCATCCCTTCGACAATGAAATACGTACCTGTGGGCAATGCGATAAATTTTCATCCCACTGGATATAACGGAAGACGTATCTACAGTTGCTTCTGGAAGACGAAACGTTTGAGGGAATAAAGTTAAATGCGAGAAGTGGAGAGATGAATGGCCAGTGACCATGCGCAATTATTTAATAGTTTGGATTATGTGGGAGGTGAATTAACGGATTTTTTGGTGATGATGAAAGGGATTTAATGAATTGCTATGGAGTATTTCATGATTTATCAGTCGTGAAAAAAAGTTGTGGTTTCGGTAAGAAAAATTATGAGACTGGTGGGAAATAAAATACTGCGGAGTCTCTCAAATGCAAAACAAGTTGGGGATAAAATAAAAAGGAGAGTTGAAAATTTCTGTGGGATGACATTCGTGATTTAGTAATGATTAGGGCGAAGAAACTGAAATAAAATGGATTGCGTGAGTTTTGTGATTTAGTGGGTTGAAAAATTGATGGTATCATTAGTGGAAATTATTGCGTGATAGTTAAAAATTGTCTTCGAATGGGCTTTTTAGTCAGTTCGGCTTGACCAATCGTAAGGAGATTCAATGGATTGTCGCCGATATTTTAGGATTAAGTACTCTGAAACTTGAAGGCTTTATTATGGAGAATTATTACTCGCCAGCTAGAAAAAGAGATTGAGACCGAGGGAGAGCTATATGATACGGATTTTTTAACTTTATTCTCACTTTCTGGAGTATTTTTATTTTTAATGCCTTTTGCGGGTCTCAACTGTCCTTTTTTTTCTAGATGTTCTCTCATAGTTACTGAAACATCGATTCCCTAAGGTAGCCATTGCCAGTTGTATTAAACAGAATCCACTCGAAAAAAAGAAAAAACTTCGTCGTTCATTCTATATATAAGAGTTCGAATAACGATCTTCCGATGCTTGACGGCATTTGTCCATAAAAAATTTACCATTCTGAGAATTTTCTGGTTTTCTTTTGACTTTCAGTGAAGAATGCCATTAAAGTTCACAATCCTCATTGATTTCTCCCCAAAATGCTGAATTTTCAGTGACGACATTCCTTAAAAATTCAGTGCAGCTTAAATTTGATAAAAATTTCCGTAAAATGGTCCTTTAATCTCACCACAAAATTGCCAGAATACTCTGTAATTAGCAATCTAAATAACATACGATATTTCCTTAATAAAAATTCCTTCACGCGTTAAACCTCGTCCACTTTTCCCATTAGATAAATGAACGATAAAAACGGAAGTCTTTAGGCATTTTGCGACACAAAAATTTACTCCCGGCATTAAAAGTACTTATGTCACTCCTCGAATCGAATTCCCCATTCTGGTAAGTTTCTAGTTTATTATGGATTTGCAGGGAAGAATTCCACGAAAGTTGACAGGAGCCGGATAGCTCATTCGAAAAAGCACCCGCTTGGGAAAATCCAGGGTTCAAATTCCGGATCATCTATTGCTTCAGTAAAAATTTCTTGCGAAATTTATATAGAAAATAATACCGGAACCTATCTTACCTACTCCAAATATCCCATAATATCCTGTGGCGTAACAAGAATGTGGAACGCTCTATAAACATCCAACTCATCGAATCACCAGCCAAACATTTTGTTCATTTATTAAATTACTCCAACATTTTCGGGATTGACGAGCACGGAATAGTCGAATGACTTCGATTAACTACAAATTATTGGAGTTCAAAATTTTCCCAGGTACAATAAATTCACTCCTCCCCGTTCCCAAAGAACACCTGGGGGCCAGAGGGGGTCAAGAGCGGAAAAAGCCAAGGGTTGGGGAAAGGGAGGAAATTTTATCCCCGGTCCCCCCCCCCCCCCCCCCGCCCTCTATATTGACCGTGGGCCTAACTAACTACTTCTATTCACTGTGTGTAATAACCTCTTGTAAAGTGACGTCAAGATAACGTTTTACACCACGAGGTACTTCCACTTCACGTAATTGCCATTGGTAACCGTGTCCCCACTCCCAAAAACGAGAGAAAAACTTATGCTGACTTTAGTACAGTGTAAAGTGCCTCCTAACGGAGGAGAGTCATATCGAGTTTTGAATAATGATTGTTAACGTGTAAAAGTATTGAAAGTGTTTGTTTATATAAATTACCATATCCTAATACAAATCTTACCAAAAAATTATCAGTATAATCTGCAATTAGCAATCTAAATACCACACGAAAATGGTTCCCAATAAAAACTCCTCGACGAATTATACCTCGTCCATTTTTCCCATCAAATAAGTAAACAATAAAAAGGAAGTCTTTAGGGCGGGCCTGGTCCACGTAATAAATAAGGATCCTCAACGATTTAACAGAGTGCAACTGCGGGTTTCTTTACAGGTCTGTTAAAACCCGTGTTTTAGGACGATGTAAACTCAAAACCACCTATAGCCCAATGAGCGTGCTCTCTGGCGACTACGTGGGTGAACACACGGGGATAATAACATGCAAAATACCCAGGATTTTTGTTTGAAATTTCTCCCCCTCCCTCCGCTTTTTATCTCCGAAATTCATTTTTTTTTTATTTTCCAGACCGAAGAATCCTGAGAATAGTGAGGAAGATGAGAGGGGAAATGAGGGGTGGGTGAGAAAGAAACGTTTGAAAAGAGGTACGAGATGGTGGAGAGCAAGGTTGTAGGTGCTTATTAAGGTCCCGCATGGGAAGATTAACGAGCAGTAATGACCGTAGCACCTACGTTCGAGCCATTCCCGATGAGGACTCGACTTTTTCCCTTTTCTCTCAGCTTCTTCTCGGCTTACTAGGGGTTAGGTGGTGTACTGCCATCCACTGGTGTGTATTACCCGCTTCACTAGATAAGTTCAACTATCGACGATGCATGCAGATGATTATTAATGAAGAGAAATTCAGATACGGTTTGATAAAGATAATTGCTTCTCCGTTGTTGTACAATGGAAAAAAGGAAGACGGTCTTCTGATTAAATTGATGGGGTGGAGAGAGTTTTTGTAAGTTCATCTGTTGATTTTAGTTTATTGGAGGGAGTAGTTTATTAATATATCACTGGATTATTAATTGAGTTTTTTTTCGATTGAGTTGATACTGAGGTTGAATGGAAATGGTTCATTATTTTGGCTCAATTTTAATTAGTAGCCGGACCAAACAAACAAAAGCTACAGATTAAAATTCCGACAACGACTCCCGCAAAATTCAATAAATTCATCTATAATTATTCGTAAATCTGACATATGTATGAATAATAAATATTGTTTTAATCGTCGACAGTTTATTCGTTTCCATTGGCGATGGTTTCGATCAAAAGTAATAAAGGAATGACATGAAGATTATAAAAGAGATAAGGGGGTCTTGAAAATATGTTTATTGAATATATCTTGCATCCTCGACAAGCAACAACGATAATTAAATTCAGTGAAAAAATCTTCAGAAAAATTTCCTAGCCTTTCAATAATCTACTTTATTAAAAAAGCTACAGCTACCTTAAAAAGTAACTGCTCAATTTCTGCTCAACCCGTGTTCGTCTGCTAGTCGTGGATTTTTTGCTCGCTGTGTGGTATGTCTAGATATGCAGTTAAAGAGTTCCTCAATTGAAACGGCAATTTAACGACGACTGAATATTTTTTTAACCGTAAATTAAAAGAGAAAAGATAGAGCGTTAAAACCGAGATAAAAACGATCAATTGAACAACTCAAGATAATATGTCTCGCAGCCATCATCTAATTCTTCGAACCGAATGATAGAGGCTAAGAAATGAAAAAAATGAAAGAGAAAAAAAAGTAGGAAAGGACGAAAAAAAATATATATATCAGAGATTAATGAACACTCTGCGCCAATTAAAAATGCCCTCGGGCATGAACATATCTGTCATGTCACAATTTAATAATAACCCACGCAGAAATTATCGGAAGGCATTGCGTGCGGAGTATCATCTCTTTAGCTGAAATCCAGCATTAAATGCAAAGAGAGGCCCCTCATGCGGTGTGTTTCAAACTCGCACAAGTCTTATATATTCCAAGTAGACACACGAAGAAAGTAAAACGCGTGCGTGCTCGTGTAATTAGTGGACTTTTTGCCGGTTCATTAGTTCTTGGAGTTAGAAGATAGTGTATGTACTCCTCGGCTACCCTTGGCAATGTTAATGGTCCGCCCGATATGAAGATGCCCTTCTCTTGCATTTTTTCTTTGGTCTCCATCCCTATTTTTTTTCACTCTTATTGTTTTTTTCTTCTATCGTCTCTGGCGTTGTGTCGTTTGTCTGTCCTCAAATGTGAAACGAGAGATTTACTCTCTCTTTTTCTGAGTTCGTAATTCGAGAAACGACCAATTAACATTCTCAGAAAGATATAAGCTTCTTGTGGAGGAGGACATGAACAGCGTCTTCCTATGGGCGGTCTTTTCTTGATTTTAGGGGATACAGAAAACAATGTCTAAAAAAGTGATTATTCTGATAGTTCATTTTCCAATAAATTCATTCCGGAAAATTGAACTTTCGCATGGGCGTTTAATACCAGAACTCTAATGGCATTTTCTACTAGGCTTCAGCCCTCTCCTGGCTTGTTTGGATTCCCTAGCAGAACCCAAATTTTCTCAAGAAGTGAATGCTCTCAGACTCAAAACGCTAACTTCAATAATTTTTATGAAATCCTCAAAAAATGAAAAATGGTAACTAAAAAATTTTGTTCAATCCAAATGAAGCAATTCTCTGGGTCGTAAAGATTATTTGTTTTTTTAATGAGAATCTTATTTAATTGAATGTTAATGTTTGATATAAATTTTTGAATGGTCCTGGCAATAATTAGTTTATTCAATTTCTCGATATTGATGATTGATATTGATGATTGTTTTTCACAAAATCATAAAAGTTAAGTATCTAAGTACGGCTTCGAAATTATATTATAAAATATTACATTCAACGTGTCAATATTAATTACGACTCAATATAACCCAAAAATATGACTATTACAATTGTTTAATGCTACGAAAAGAAGTAGAAATAATAAGAAAACAAAGGATTGTTGGTCACTCGCAAACTCGCTCTCATGGGTCAGTGGAACCCATTATGACCGCACAAAAGCTTCCCGATTCGGCTATTTGATCTTAGAATTTAATGTGAATAATTATAAAATAAAATAGGCTTTCAAAGATTGATAGGGTTTAAACATTGCTGCTGTCATCATTATGATGATTATGATTATGATTTGTATCCACAACATATGTAGAGAACCATTTTTCACCCCTTCAATACGCCCATATTTGAGCTATTTACGACGCATTTTTCACCAGTTGGGAATTAGGTAGGTGGAATGCGTTCCACATTTTTTTAAAGGTAGGCCAGTGGGATTAATGGGTGGAAACGATTTTGGATAGGTGGGAATTCCTTCTCAATATATTTAGTTCATTTTACAGAGTAAACTGGTAAAAAACGGGAGAACCGCTTGACCGATAGCGATCAAAATCTAATCGGTACTAAGTTACGTGAAGACAAATCGATCGCGCCATTGATCACTCCGATCGGTTCAGTCATTCTTGAGAAATCGTGAACCGAAATTTTGTCACATACATTTCGGGGCGAATACAATACCTTCCCTAACCCGGAATGTTAATAATAGACGAACCGGTCAAATTCGATGTTCGGAAACAAGAGAGCGATCTGTCTTCCGTGAGGTGAAAAATAACTCATCGAATCACCGGCGACACGTTTCGTTAATCTATCAAATTATTCCAACATTTTCGGGATTGATGGGCGTGGGATATTCAACCAACTTCGATTGATTACACGGTAAACTGATTCTTTCCAACTATAAACTTCAGTTTGATCCAGGTAATTCGTACAGTTTGCTCAGAAAATACTGGCAATTGGATAAGTCTTTTGAGCAAAATCTGCCACAAAAACGTATGCTTATTTGGATTATAATTCCATTAATTACCGAGCAAAATCAATTTCCTCCCTCGTAACGCAATCGTCATTTTTTCCAATGGGATCATTACCCAATCCTCCGTAAACAGCTTTCATAGAGTTTGTTTCACCGCTCTCGACGTCAATTATCAAGCAAAATGTTCGCCTCCAAATGACAAAAAACCCTCTTTAACCCTTTGCCCCTCTGATTACTGTAATTTTTCCGCTAATTACACGTGAACACAAACCCAAATACCAAAAAACCCCATTTAAACTGCAATTACTCACCCGTCCACCTTCGGAATATTCGAAAATCATTAAATATATGTTTGCGCATCGCAATTATTTACCATGACATTAGAAATTTCATTGACAGAAAAAATCGATGAAAGAACTAAATGCGTGCTAAATGCAATAAGAATCTAAAAAAAAAATAATAATATCAACATGAACATCTTCACCATTAAATAAATTGTGACTTAATAGACCCCAAAAAAATGAACAAAATCAAGATTAAAATCCCTAATTACTGAACCTGACCTCCACCAATAAAATCGTCTGCTCCCTCCCCCCATCCCCGTTACTCCTCCTCCCTCCGTAGTTGTCAACGATATGATAATTACGATAACTCGAATCACGCTAATCTTAACGCACGAGAGCGGCGTCATCTTACTCCAGACCAAATAAAAACCCTAAAAAAAAACGACAAATTCCGGTTATTCCGCCAAAGGTGGCAACCAACTCCCCCCCTGTACCCGACCATCTTGTACTTTGATATTGCGCATCGTCATGGGTTGCTAAAATGCGCAACAATGTCACTGAATGGGCCTTATTACAAGCCGATAGGAGCCCAACCTATTTAAAACGATGAAACATCATCAAAATATTTAACAAAAAAAATACTTCAAGGAGCATGAAAAAATAATGGCTCACCTGCCTTTGTTCAACTTTCACCAGTGTCCTCGGCTCTTCCAGCCTCTGAATAATCTGGATATGATCGAAGTAATCCAATGAAAATGCACTAAACTCACTGAACACCAGGATATCACTTAAACTTCACTTTTATCTCCACTTAGACATCACAAATGCAATCACTGAGGCATTTCACATTGAATTTTAAGTGATTGTTGTTGGAATATTGTGGTGAAATCACTTTGTAGATAAGGTGAAGAGATTCTTGCAACTGGGATGACTGAAATTTAAAAAATTATGGATGCTTAAGTAACAAATTAATTTTTCTTCAATTTTTCGTGAGAATTGACAGAAAGGGTCTAAAATATTCTCAAAATTGTTACATTATTAAGACAAATAATTCATTTGATATTCGAATTTTCATTGTTTAGTATTCATTGTTCGTTGTCCAATATTCGAGAAAGAATTATCCAATATTTAGAGAGATTGGTGACGACAATTTTGTTCACCTCTAAAAAAAATTCTCTCTCTCAGTGCAATAGAATTGTTTACGGATATCTCCCGTTGCCAATAACAGCAGAAGAATCGCAATGGAAGTTCCTCGAAAATTTTCAATCTACAATTCTATGGTCCAAACTTTCATGAGAAAGAATAAACAATAAAATTTCAATAGACTTCAAATAGAAATTCAACCGAGCTTCCTAGATTTTCTATTCTACTAAATTGTTCTGTACGTGCACTAAATTTCAATCAATTAATTGATGTATGGTCTCTTGCTCGTCTATCTCTCTCGTTCCCGTCAATTGTTGAAGTACAAGTATTACGAAGTAGCAAAGTCGATAATTTTCCCATGGAATTTTCTCCATGCATTTCTCGTGAATTTTTACCAGACCTCAATCCATTGTCTACCTTCAAATGTCGAAGATCGATCAGTTACTATTTTGCTTTTTATTATTAGTAATTATTGGGAACTATTATTTGAATGTTCATGGGTATACAATGGTTTTAATCCTACGACAAAATACTTCAATTCTCAAGAACGATTTACGACCTCACTACCTTAATTTCTAAATAGCTCAGAATCCTGTTATACTGTAAAAGCAAATGCTTGCAAAATAGTTTCAATACTTTGACATCATTAAGGGAAAATGTCCGTCTCCATTTGCTACCTGACAATGGTTTTTGCATCGCCAGTTCTCGAGGTGATTAAGAAAAACGTTTTCCATTGAAACGTTTTTCTTCTGTATCTCGGAAACTATCAGAGTAAAATGAGCTTCTTTTCAGTATTTTAAGTCGAGAATTTTCCCCGGGTATGCAATGAGGTCATTCTAACATCGTCATTTGTAAATTTAAAAGTTTATGGAGGTGGGAGGGTCCTTGCAATTACATAATTTTCAGGAAAGAGTACGTTTTGAAATCTTTATAGTCCAGAAACCGGCTGAAAACGACTTGCGTGAGGTCTAATGGTCTCACTTGGATACGATTATACTGAGGATATATCATCTGATAGATTTCCATCATCATTTTTGGAATTATAAATTGCTGGTCATGGTTTAGCGACTTGAGGTATCTTATTGAAATGGCTATTTTCAGCCGATATTCCGGTTGTTGAGCTCAACTTATCAATAAAAATGTTTTTATGAATCTGTTAATTAAGCACGCGATGGATTTATTACAAGACGAACACATTATAAAAAAAATAGAAATTCCTTTGGAAATTAAGTGATAACTTCATTTGATTTTTCAATGTTGTCAATTTGAATTCCATTTAAGGTCAAATCGTCCGTAAAATCTTCTATTCAATATGAAAATTCAGAATAATTGTATTTCATGGTATGCCATCATTGCAATTTCCCTGCCGTTCAAAAGTCCCCCACTCATTTTCAAAATTAAATATCACCTGTAATTCTCAAAATATTCTATAATTTTCATTCTCGGATGGAGTTCAAAATCACAATTTCCTGGAATACCCCATAATTCAACAGATTTTCCAATACCAAATTATCTGGAAATTTCTTGTATGCGAACCATTATTCACAATTGAAAATTTCTGTTATTGAAATTACAAAACAGTTTTCAAAAATTTCACCTAAAAAATTTCAACTTTCCACTTTAAATTTCAGGAATATTGTTTGAAAATTGCCTCTCAAAAAAATGTTTCCTCCATTGCCTAATATTCAAGAAGGTTCATCTCGCCTCCGTCAAAAGTTCCATGGTTTCTCTTGAAATTTCAGGAATAATAAAAAAATTGTCCCTTTATAAAAATTCCCTCATTGCCGGGTATCTAAGAAAGTACATGTCTCCTTCTAAATTCCAAATTTTTTCCCTTGAACTTTCAGGACTAATTTTCCAAAATTGCCCCTCCAAAAGAATTTCCCCCCCATTGGCTGACATCCAAGCACGTTTATCACGTCTCAGGACATTTCTACGCATCAAGCCATCAATCCCACACGCTCCCCGATCTCCCAAATGACCAAAACAGCTCAAACCTCTACCTTCACTCCCCTCATCCTAAAGAAACCTACCTAATCACCACTGATCCACCCTCAACAGCAGTTGTCACGGAGTTAATCCAACACAGATAATCCTCAAGCGATCGAAGCAACTCATAGATCCCAACACGAACCTCTCCATTGCTCTCGCCGACTTTTGTCATACAAACGCGGGGACACTTGTCTCACTCTAGCCATCGTCCAGCGCTGGCATCTCCCGTATATTTTGCACGACAAAAAAATCGAAGAAGAAAGCCCTGGAGAAGGGAGATCGAGGGATCGGTGTCACTGAACCGTTGAAAGTAAACCGAACGCACTCGAGTATCACTCACTCGTTTTTTCTTTATTTTTTTTATTTTTCAACAACTCCTCTTTCTCCTCTTCTTGAAGAACAATCGGGTCTACCACTTGACGAAGAGCCACTCGGTTATTCCGACGCTGTGTATACGACGGGTACCTATAATCCCAGGCACAGTGCAACCAGCGGCTACTTTATCGTGACGATCTACCAGGAGCATTAAAACACATCGTGCATTCCACTGGTGGAGCCTTCTTAGAAACTCACTCTGTACACACGTTCATTTTGTTTATAAATAATTTCGCGGAGGGTTTAAATATTTTTTTGGATTTTCTGACGTTCGTGGGGATGGACAGAGGGGGTGGGATGGGCGGAGGATTTTTCGAGGGGAGAAGAAGAGATAGAGAGAGAGAGAGTGGTTGGAAGTGCCGAATAAGGACGCGGGAACGTTCACCGTGGCGTGGAAGAGTCCGACTGAGGCCCGAGATGAGGCCCCCCTGGCGTTTCTCCTTCCACTGGGGCCCGCTATCCACCTCCACCTGCTATAAAGGGACTCGCGCGTTGCGACTCTCTCGTGCGGTGGGCTGCGCGCGAGACAGGTTACTAGGTTTTACTTCTGCGGTCGCGATGGGTTTTCGGAGCTTCGAAGAAAAGGGTTTTATGGGACTAGGCCCGGTAAACGGCAACCCTGGCCGGGAAAAGGTTGGGAAGAAAATTTTTGAGAAAATTTCCAATTCTAGTTCCCCAAGTCGATGGGGGACTGGTCTTGTGAAGCCTGAGGCCTGGAGGCTGTCACATGTACACCGGAGACCAACAAAAACCCTGGCGACGTTGGCTAAGCATTTTTAGTAAAAACAAATGGCTAATACAGGGTTGAAGATCTTCACTGGGAAGTGCAGATCGCCTGTTCGCCTAGCAACATGGACGACAACACTTGCACTTCCGAGGGGCCATTGCTTAATAATATTCTCGATGTTTGCATTGTTCAATTAATTGCTTGATCATCATAAATATTAAGGATTAAAGTAATTGAGAGATTATTCAGGGCAATCATTTTGAGTTAGAACTCCCTCTTACGAAATATTATTTTCTACAAGATTGAGTCTAGATTGTACACCCTGTGAGGAAAAGAGTGTCGCGCGTTCTTTTCTTAAAATTATCTCAGGAATGAGAGGTTTCAGGTGAAGCGGCAGGGAATATTGTTTTTTGTCAGAAATTGTTGCAAGTAAAAAAGGTCTCTTGACATTTTCTACTGGAATCCCTCGGTTCTGAGGTAATTGCTGAGATGAATGATGAGAATCTGGAAATTATCGCAAATACTCTGGAGCATTGAATCTCTATCATATCAGAATTTTATAGCAAGAAATATTTTTTTCCCTACTGCTCTTCACTTTTCCTCGTCCGGGAATTGGTACGTTCCCTTACCCGAACTCGAAAAAGTGAAAATCACTACGGAAAAATATCGTTGGTGGGATCGTTATGGGGTTTTTTTACTCGCGTGGTTGGCCGTTTCCCAGGTCCCACGTCACGAAATAGTATATTTCGTAACAAGGGAAAAAGAAATGGTTTTTGGCGAGTGGGAGGTTTATATCACGAACCGAAGGCGAGTGATATAATCCCACGAGTCAAAAACCACTTTTTTCACGAGTTACGAACATAATTTTT
>JAPYZN010003455.1:0-17294 GCA_030522865.1 Psyttalia lounsburyi | reverse complement strand
GCATGATTATCTGATAGTTATATAATTTTTAGAGGTTAATTTCTAATATTAATTAATATACACAATTGTGTGAGTAATACATTTCTTAACAATTTAAGGGCCGTGCGCCTTAACCAACTCGGCCACCGTCGTCGGGTGACTTGATTTTCTATTCTTTTCGTATAAAAATAACAGAAGTATTGAACGTTTTTTAGAAAACGTAACTTACGATTTCAGAAGGATAATTATGATTACAAATCTCGTGCATCACGAGTATATTTTTCTGCGTGTCCTCCATTCTATGTATAGGAGGACACGAAAATATTTCGTTGGTTTGTGAAACAAATCAATTATTCACATCTGAAATTTATAAATTCGAATCAAACTTTTTTTTTGCTTTAATTTTCAAATGCATATTTTTTTAGTTCGAGCAATATTTTTTTATGAATTATTTCATTTGTCTTCGTAGTGTGCAGTTGAATTCTCCTTCCAGGCTTTCACGACCATTTTATGTTTATTTCGAAGATCCTCAACCAGATTTTTTCCACGTGTCCCACGAATTTCAAATAAAACTCGATATGTTCGAGGCGATCATTAAAATGGTTTATTACAGATATTGTTCCGCATAGTTTTTTCAAGTTTTATTGCAAAAAAAAATCGCGACAAATTTGATCTCCCGTCGATTTGACAATATTGAAGGCAGAGGATTGTATTAAAGATTTGCAAAACATTTTTTTTTTATCGGAAAATTAAATAGAATCCTGACTAATATAATCGATGAAACAACGTTACATATGCCGAATTACAGAATTACTTGATCTTATTGCTTAAACAAAGGGAAACAGCCCAGTCTGATTTTCCCTCGGTCTCCCCTATTTTTCACGCATGAAAAAATGGAAAAAAATAGTCAATATTTGTAGAAAATTTGTCTTAGTGACTCATGACTGGCAACTATTCGGGAAGTAATCATAAAAATAATCTCAGCCATTTTAACACCTACATTTTCATAAAATAAGGCGGAAAATAACTGAAACTAGGTCAGCAAAACTAAAATTCTAGGTATCCCGGTAATAATATTAGGATGGTTCTGATTGGGTATTCCCACCCTTTCAAATTGAGATATTAGTCTATGTATGGGTATATAAGGTCCCGCATTTTGGGGTAGAGTCAAAAGTGATTTTGAAGCAGTAACATTCAAACATTGTGAGAGTCACTAATATTCATACAATATGAAACTTCTGGCAATAATTGTGGGTTGCCTCGCTGCACTCTGCATTGGAACCTGCGAGGGAGTGAATCATCATGTCAATGGACGTAAAGTTGTACACTCGAGTGAGTAGTACAATCTGTTAATTCACATTATTATACAATAGATGAAGCAAGGCTTTGAGACCAAGTGAATCCAGAATTGGGCAGCTTCGGGCTAAAATAAGTTGAAATTACTAAGTAAATTGATACTCAGTACTTAACGCATCGAAAGGGTATATTTCGTAACAAGTGAAAAAAAAATGGTTTTTGGCGAGTGGGAGGTTTATATCACGAGCCGAAGGCGAGGGATATAATCCCACGACTCAAAAACCACTTTTTTCACGAGTTATGAACATAATTTTTCATCTCAATGTGTCGAAAAGTGACTTTTCAGTCACTCGACGCGAAGCGGAGAACATAATTTATAAAAACCACTTTTTTCACGAGTTATGAACATAATTTTTCATCTCAACGTGTCGAAAAAGTACTTTTTCGACACAGTGTGATGAAAAGTATTAAGTACATTTTTGTTGAGTACTTTTATAACGTGTAAATTTAGAAAGCACTAAGAATCATTCAGTTAGGATTTCCTCCTTTAAATTTCAAATTTTTTTCATCACGCTGTGTCGGAAAAGTAACTTTTCCGTCACTCTCCGCATCGAGTGAATGAAATGTTCTTTTTCGACACATTGAGCTGACAAATATTGTTCGTAACTCGTGAAAAAAAGTGGTTTTTGCCACGTGGAATTATATCACTAGCCGACGGCGGGAGCCAAACCTCCCACTCGCCAAAAAACATTTTTTTTCACTTGTTACGAAATATACTATTTCGACACATTGAGATGAAAAATTATGTTCGTAACTCGTGA
Organism: Psyttalia lounsburyi; assembly: GCA_030522865.1. Lineage (NCBI taxonomy): Eukaryota > Metazoa > Arthropoda > Insecta > Hymenoptera > Braconidae > Psyttalia > Psyttalia lounsburyi. The sequence goes on along the minus strand of JAPYZN010003455.1, from coordinate 15,198 downwards.
AAAAAGTGGTTTTTGACTCGTGGGATTATATCACTCGCCAAAAACCATTTTTTTTCATACTAATTTCTGTCTGCCTCGGATTTCGAGATATCAATTGAAAATTAATTTAAACAATTGATTTCCTTATTAATAAAATCATTCTCGATTAATGTGTAGTCTTCAAAATTATCAATCACAACGCTCTTTCCCATTTTATCGACTATGTCTGAATTTACTTTTAATGTTATTTTATTCAGGTTATCCTAAGCGACACGGTATGCACGGTCGCTAGTAGCCGAAAAATCCTATTCGCTTCATTAAATAAAAAGAGGGTAACTTTTTTTGTCACTGATTTATCCTTACTATACTACACATCTATACAGCCTAATATAGGAATTTTGATTTTTTACAGATTTCCTAAAACGGCCCAAAAAGAGTTACATGAAGCGAATGAAATGGTTTCTTCTCCGTCAGCTTTGCACGAAAAAAAAATGGCAAATGTTGTAAAGAAACCCAATAATGAAAAAAGAAAATTTTAAATCCGGATTCGAATTCTTTTGGTTAATTTCCTGCCCTTACAGCTTTCGAATGGTGAACACCCCGAGACGATAAGATCAATGGTTTTTGAGATATCGTCAAAAGAGTGCCGATTTTGGTCAAAATTGGGGTTTTTCGGCGGTTTTTGGGCCCTTTTTTGTGATTTTCCGAGTTTTAAGCACGTTATCGTCGTTTTTCAGAATTTTCAGTGGCTGAGGGGGTTCTAGGGGTTTCTACTTTCATTTTTTGGGCCTTCTGGCATTACTTCCAGAGTATTTTAAGCTCTTTAGCGACTTTGAGGGCCCTTTTTTGAATTTTTTTTCACAAAACCGCCGATATCTGGAAAACTATCAGGAGTAGCTCCAAAATCCGACCGGATTTGGAAAGCCGAGAAAATTTCCGACTGCTATAGCATCTCATATTTAATTTATTCGTAATAATTTTTATGTACGTAATAGACGTGTAAAAACCAACTGTGTAGAATTTTTAGTGCATAAAACTCATGTGTTCAAATCGACGTGTACATTCCGCCTCCGACCCCACTTTTTTCTGGCCGTGGCCGATACTGCCGACCGATTGTAACAAAAATCTGCATCCCTACCCTATCGACACTGCTTGATCGACCGCAGATCCGACAGGCTGAGCCGTGAAGAGGTTAATGGACTTTTGGGCCCGCAGTCTTTCTGGGCAGTTGTGCCATCTCACTTTTGAAGAGCCATGGGCAATTGTGGAAAAAGAAACGAAACCCCCCCGTTTTGATCATGAAACTGCAGTTGCAGTGCAATGGATGAGGAACTCTAAGCTACTAACACATTTTCAATACTTCAACCATTGATACAACAGTTTTTATCCAACCAGTGCGTCCAATTGGCAACTCCTGGCAGTATCCACCACAATTCAATGAAAAATACTGAATAAGAAAGACATTGTTGTGCGTCATGGAATGATATATCTCACCGTATTATCGCGGCGATATCGTCATCAAAAGGATTACACGTACATCATTGGAGTCAAGGAGTTAGTCCAGACCAAATCAGGAATTACGTGTAACTGGAGAAGGCTCAATTTCATCAAATCATTTTGACAGCCAATTGCAAATTATCGGAGTGGGGCGGGGGGGAAAGAGTGTTCCGCCATATTTAACAAACTTGTGACTTTTGGGAGGAAGTTCAAGTAATCTCGATAATACAACTCATATAACCCCAATTACCAATAATTTACTCCTCGAGGCACTTGAGAGACTGGAGAAAGCTCATCAATGGTCGATCTTGCGATGATGATTTACAAGTTTTAATTGTGAATGTGAATTTTTTTTTTTACAATTGTTATTTTTTTTTAATTTCACCGGGCGTCCTCCCCGTACTGACTTTTTTTACTGTGTCACTCTGATTTTATACTGGAAAAATGGTAAGAATGGGTTGAAATCATTTTGTGGTTTAGGGGATTCTTTTTCTTAGTACCGTCATTAATTTTTTTTCTTTCAAGAGCTTCTTTGGGTTCGGTCAATCTGCTGGACTAGAGATTATTCTGAATGGAGCTGACACGAGGAAAACGGCGGAAATTAAGACTGAGGATGGCAAAAAGGAGCGACATTTGTTGTATTATGATGGTGAAACAGTGTCTGGAAAGGTAATGATTTTTTCCGAGAGCTAACAAACGTTTCCTCGTAATCTTTTAACAAATCCCCAGCTCGATCTTCTGGAGTTTAATGGGTTAAATCATAAATTCGCGATTGTTTACAATTACCCCAGATTTTAGGAACTATAAATTTATCCCCTTAATGAAATAGGATAAAAATAAATTATTTTCAACAATTTTTCCACAATTTCAATTACCCAATTCTAATTCACCCATTCATTTCGATTTAAAAATTAAATTCGTCACATGAGTTGCGCCCACCCGGAGGTAATCGAAAGTCAAACGATCAGATAATTATTTTATAGTGGCATTAATTGAATTTGTTTTGAAAACAAATGGGGAATAATTGTTTCCGAGTAAATCAGCGGATGTGCAGGGAAAAGTTAATTTAACTTCACATAAATCGCTTTTTCTGAACATCTTCAAAGCTTCTAGGCTATAAAAAGATCTTCTAATGTTCTTATTAATCGACCTCGAAATGAGGTACAGATGAGGTTTCTCGTTAGAACATTTGCGAGCTCCTTTTTCCCAAAGGCATTGACAAAACAATTGGCAAATGGTCTCTGAGTAATAATGAAAAAAATCATTCATTGGCAATCAATAGGTCATCGTAAGCCTGCGAAAAGCTGGAAAATTGGAGCACCAGGGCGTGAAGGTCGAGTTCATTGGCCAGATCGAACTGTACTACGATCGTGGAAATCATCACGAGTTCACAAGTCTCGTGAAGGAATTGGCGAGACCCGGAGAATTAACACACAACACCGAATACACATTTGAATTTGCTAATGTTGAAAAGCCCTTCGAGAGCTACACAGGGTCAAATGTTCGTCTGAGATATTTCCTGAGGGTCACCATCGTCAGGAGATTGAGCGATTTGGTTAAAGAATTGGAGCTCGTCGTTCACACTCTAAGTTCCTACCCAGACATGAATAATCCGATTAAAATGGAAGTTGGGATTGAAGATTGTTTACATATTGAGTTTGAATATAATAAGAGCAAGTGAGTTTGTTCAAATATTCTAAAATACTCGACTCGCTTCCTCTTTTGAAACATCCACTGTTGCATAATGCTGAATCAATAATTATTTTGCAGATATCACTTGAAAGATGTGATTGTCGGGAAAATCTACTTCCTTCTAGTCAGAATAAAAATAAAGCACATGGAAATTGCCATCATCAAACGAGAAACCACCGGATCTGGTACGATAAACTAAAATATCAAGTAATTAAATAAAAATCTACGAGGAGTGGAAATTTTTACAATTATTCCACTTTTTTCTTTTAATCAAATTGTGTAATCAGTGGAAATTAATTGCAATCACTTCATCCGGCGACAATTGCTCCTGCAGTTCAAATAAATTTTTAAGTAATTTCGGAATGCCCAATTCATTCGCTTTAAACGTTTGTTGAAGCCGACGAATTTGTTTAGTTAAGATTTTCAAGTGGAAGTCTCTGCGGGATAAACAATTATTTTTGTTAGCAATGGTTTTGCCGTTTATTAGTCATCAATTGTTTTATAACTCTCTATCTAAGGAATAAATATTTGCAGGTCCCCACACATTCACTGAGAATGAGACAATAGCGAAGTATGAGATTATGGATGGTGCACCGGTCAGGGGTGAATCAATTCCAATAAGAGTGTTTCTTGCTGGCTATGATCTTGCACCAACGATGCGAGACATCAATAAAAAGTTCAGCGTTAGATACTATTTAAATCTCGTACTGATGGATGAGGAGGATCGCCGTTATTTCAAGCAACAAGTGAGTCCATTTTTCCCCATATTTTTCTTGGGTTTTTTTATAACAATTTATCATGCTAAGATTACGTCTTCAGATAAAATAGAATACAACAAATTGTCAATTTCAAAGTAGTTAATTATATATAGAATCATTTTTTATGTATAATTAATCATCACCTCCATTTTAATATCTGATTACTTAAAATTATAAATTTGTTCATTCATTGAATTAATTTTATATTAATTATATCATGTACATATATTATTATATATTTTTAAATAGTAATCATATTTGGAGCATTACCGGAATTGCCACGTAATATTCATGAAACATTAATCATTTTTTGGGTATTGGATTTTTTTTTAAAAGCAAACTTCTTTCATTCTTTGAAAATAGTATTTCTTGTCGCGCAGTTCAGTAAGTCGAGGTTATCGCCTGCTGAAAAATCGACTCCTGCGAGAGTCGACAGAAAAGAAAAATGATAAATCACTTGCTAATAAATTCCTCACTCATCACTCCAGGAAATAACGTTATGGAGAAAAGGTGAAAAGAGCAGAAGATCACAGACAGCCTCACCCCATCTACCCTCCCACCTGGTCTCCGCGGAGACCGGTTTTCCCCAGGGTGCAGCGATAAACGGCCCTCCATCGCTTCCTCCGAGTAACCACTCGGAAGATTCAGAGGACAGGGAGAATCCAGCGCCCGACGACACCCCAGCTCCCATCGAGGGTATGACGCGTGAAGAGGGCGACGGCGAGGGTGAGAAAGAGGAGGTCTGCCCCGAGCGTCAATGAGTCCAATATATTCTCACCTGAATCCTCACGTTTGATTGAAATAGCAGACACGTGTGGAAAAATTCAACGACGAAGGGAAAATGATGAATAATTAAATCCTGTAAATATTAAAAGAATCATTAAGTAATTGAAAACCTAATTAATTAATGCATAAAATGATAAACAATGTCATTTCAATGAACCATGGCACCTAATGATTGATAATCGAGTCAATCGACGATTATTTTGGTGTAAAAAACAAAAATCATTATCGGTGGAGGTGGGTATGTATGTATTTATACATATATACTGCGATCGCCCGGATTTAAAATGTCTTTCACGGTTTATCAGAGGAAAAACAAAAGGAAATGATTGCAAATACTGAAATAATGGCTAATGGTACAGTCAGACATACCAGTGAATAATGAATAATCATAGGGCTTTGCATTTGGATAAATACAGTGTACATGGTGTCTATTTTCTGATGCTCAGTTATCATCGTTACGTACAACTCCATGTGGCAAGACAACTGAACTTTGTCCCCTTATGCCAACATCATTTTGCATTCACTCTAATGTAGCCTACCGATGCCATCATCGGCGGTCATTTCGACAGACTAACCAGTAAAATCATTGCACATTGAAACCCACAAATGATTCATTAACTGTTTTGTTTATTCGGGGATGAAGATATTAAAGGTCATTTTTTAAAAAGTAATCTATTAAGAATAGCGAATGTACTCATTGACATGTTTTTAAAAATTCATTTGTAAGGGAGAAAATCAGGAAAATTTTCGCGTCACAATTACTGTCGGCTCTCGAGTGCTCAGCGGATAATCGAGTTCTATGACAATTCGTTGATTTTTCTATTTAAGAATACTCACAAAAGGGAATGTTTTAGTTCATTGATCTCAATTCTGAACATAATGACGTAATTGTGGGGAACGAGCCAGTAAACGTGTCACGAAAATATATCTGACCATCAAAGTGACCCATGGCATTTACAAGAGTTCTTGAGTAACTCAGTAATTGGAGAAACATTGAAAAGGGGAGCGCACGTGTATCATTCGTTATTAAACATTCTCATCGATCCAGTGGAGTAATTTTTATTCATTATTGGTCTCGGCGCGAATGGGGAAATTTTGGGGAGAATGACTACTGTCGGCTGGCTGAAATAAATCACTTTAGATAGGAACAAAGAACAATCTAGAAATAACGGAAAAATCATGAATTGTTTTTGCTCGAATTCCAGAAATGTTTAACTGCATTCGATTACTTTTTGCTTTTTACTTTGATTTCATCGTCATTTTTTTTCGTAATTTATCAGTTATTTTTATGCAATGTATCATTATTATTAACATTATTATAACAGTTGATTATATTATTATTAATTGTATTCTGTTTATTATTGTAATCATCGTAGTATTTATCATGAATGACGTGGGTCATCGCGCGAATGATAGGAAGAGAAAATTGAATAACAATTTAATAAAACTAGTTATTTTACATGTCAAATATTGTATATACATATATATATATATATACATATTCTATGCGATATGCAATTTGTTGTATATTTTAGTGTCTTAATAATTGAATTGCAAATATATACGCGCTTGATGATTTATAATAATTATTTTCTTATCAAACAAGATTTCCTCTCCGTCCGTTGTCACGAAAAAATTATTGTTGTAGGGATAAACTTCTCCAAAACAAATTCTTCTACCAAAATTTTTCCAAAGGTATTAGGCTCTTTTGAGTAGAAATTTTGGAGAAATTTGGGGAGAGAAATGTTATTTGTACAAATATCCGCCTAAAAAAATCACTTCAATATACAAATATTTGTTTTTTTTATGTTATATTTGCTCAAATTCATTTGAGAATTTATGACAAACAATGTCTGCAACAATAAATTGATAATATTGTGGAATATTGTGGTAAACAACTCGTTTTTTAAGGAACAAGTGACAAGCAAAAATATAAAAATATAATTTTGGAAATTTTAATGGTTGAACAATACCAATTATTCTATTAGTTGTCACATTATTTTAATAGTTGTCTAATGACATTACAATCCACCTCAGCTCTCATTACTTCTGTTATAAATCATGATTTTTGGGTAATTGTCTAAATTAACTTCCATTTAATGAAAATCAATTTTCCAATATTTCTCATTACTCGACAATTTCACAATTGGAATAAACAATTGTCAAATATTCAGGTATTTAATAATCTTTCCAATAATATTGCACAATCTAGTGTTATTACCGATCACTAGAAACGAGCAAAGTTTTTGAACGAGTGTTGATATATACTCCCGCGCATGCGCACTGAATCAACCAGAGCAGGCCATGCTTGTCGGCAAGATGGCCGCTGTGTGAGGATGTTAATTTGTGACAAGCGAACATTTTCAGTGGTTTTATTGTTACAGTGTCAATAAAAATAGTTATTATTCAGTGTGACAGTGCAATCAGTCTTCATGGATCACTGACAAGAGGTGAGTGTCAATAATTATTTGCATTAACAACCCTAGGTTGAGATATTGAAGCCAGGGAGTCGTTTGAGCACTCCCTTTTATTTTCCCCCAATCTGCACAGACATTTATTTATTTTCCCTTACTTTATCTTCACTACTGGGTCTCTTTTCTCGTACGTTCCATTTACTTCGATCAATTGCGAGATAATTGTTCGGGCTGTCAATCGTCACTTGAGATTGGAGCAAGCAACTCTTTCGCAGTGCAAATGTCAAGTGAATTGAGAAAAAAATCACTCAATACTTTTTGCCTTGATTTATTTTTATTAGAGGAACATGACGTCGAGTGCAGTGTTGACATTTGCGTTATTGAATTGTTTATTTTATCTGGAATATCAGCACCTCTCAGGCAGGCTAGCTCAGTCGATAAAAATTATGTTGAGTTGACTTTCTGCTCAACAGATGTCCACTCGTGTTTTGATTTCGATAAGATCTCGATTGGAGGCTTTCGGGGGTAGGGCTGATACACGTGCCACATTAACTACGAGCTTTATTACATTGATCTGGGGGTGAAATGGAAGTTTATCAATTGGAAAATCGTAATTCGTTGGCTCCAATTACCTCAGGCTTTCCTCAGACAGATTCAGAACCTTCAACAATTCCCCAATGGTCAACTTCTGCTCTCTACAAATAATTATTTATCACTTTATTTACAACGTTAACATTACTCTTATTTCCAACTAATTAATCTGACATAATCCGAAATTATAATCAATTACAAATAATTTCGGGCAATATAATTTGTGCGTTACCGGCCATAATCTCGTAAACTATGAATTTTCGGTTGGTTCGACGAAAATGCGTAGGTGAAACCCAAGCGATATTTTTGTGTCACAGTTGCTGTGCCAAAAGGCGACGAGATTTATGGAATAACTTTTGTCCAAGTCCGTTAAAATTTTCGAAAATAAATTTGTGGATAAAAAAGCATGTATTTTTTTTTTTTTTCTGTGTAGCACAATTTTATAATTGAGTAATTTTTCATGAACTGGGAGGAGAGTCATCTCCAGGTCCTGTTTTTTTGATTTTTTATTTTTTTTTCGATGTGAAATATATGGTCTGGATTGATGGTTAACTATGCGGAATGAATTCCATGGGTTATTTTGAGAGGAGAGGGGTATTTTTGGAACAATTACATAATATTTTGAATAGTTGGGAAAAAGTATTTTCACTCAAAATATTTCCATACCATTAGAAACGCTGGAATAATGAGTTTTGTTGTTTCAAAAATATTTTTTCAGTCCCTGAGAAATTCATTGATCGCGCAAACAAATAAGAAATTATAACAAATACAATAAAAAAATAATAAAATTAAGTTTGAAGGGAATTAAATCGGATTATGGAGTCGACGATGAGGACTGAATAATCTGGAGTCTAGTCTCAAATCAATTGTTTATTTGTTACTTACATCAGGACAATCGTATAAATGCAACAATTTAAGTTCAAGTCGGCGTAATATTGGCTCTAAAGATTTTCGAAGCCTCTGAAATATCCCAGACAATTTTTAAATTCTTTTTCATCCAATCAAGGCTAACAATTCTCGTGGAAGTTCCGGGAAATTCAATTAATTAAAATTCATCGAGACAGAAAAAATAAATTCCCATCGAAATAAATTATTAAACAAATTCACTAGACAATTCTATTGAATTTGTATTGAACTTCCAATTTGTTTTCGCTCACTTCTCCATCGTCTCTATAATTAATTAATACTAATTACAATATCATTACAATTATACTTATTACCGGATTATTAATGACGATTAATTAATTAATTATTGATGATAATTCCTCAATAACCTCGTAACTGTATTTTAATTCTATCATTCCCAAAAAATATTTAAATTAAATTAACAATTTCCAGTGGTCGAGAAGAAAAATCCATTGAACAAATTCACTTCACCGCTTGCAAATTCCGTCGTCATATCTAAAAATTTGTGCAAAAAAAAAATGTCTTTCCATTTGATATCCAGAGCTTTTCATTTGCGCATCGACGAGCAATACCAATAAATTCCCCCCTCCCCTCCCCCCTCTCAAAAAAAAATCCAGGCCAGTATTCGCGAGAGAAATAAAAATACCTGTAAATTACTGTCAAAGTCGTCGTAAAGTATCGAAAACTCCTCCTATGAAATGACTCTCGTCATTGCATTCCCTCGGAGTACCTCACCCGCCGGATTTCAGAATTTGGTGCCAAAAAGCCATGCACCAGTGGAATGGAATAAAAAATACACTGCATTGCCGACAACCCCCCCCCCCCCCCCCCCCCCCCCCCCCCCCCCCCTCCCCCTGTAAAATCAGAGACCACACAAGTCGAGGGCCAACCAGTCCGTGTAAATGACCGTTACCTTAGCACGAGAATTTACAATTAGTAATTTTTTTTCATTACCACCAGGAGTATTATTCTCGCGTAGTGTTGTTCTTGTCCCATCGATATTCGGCGTTTTCAATTGGTTATCGCTATTGATAATCTGCAACACGTCTTCTTCAATTATTATATATTAATTGAAAATTTGCGCCTGGGGGATTTCGGATTTAAATTAATGGCGGGGGGGGGGGGGGGGGGGGGGAATATCTCTGGATTGAATAAGGGGGGTTATTTATTTATTAGTTAATTTTTTTTTACTGAATTATTAGATTTATTCATACACCGTCAGTGTTTTTTTTTTTTTTTAGGTATTGCGCTATTTTTTTGGCTAATTATCGGCAGGAAAATCGAGCCATTTGGCCCCCGCCCCCTCTCCCTTAGGTATAGTAATTTGATAATTTGAATTGGGTAATTTGAAATTTATTTAGAATAATTTAAAGTGATTAGGGAAAAAAAAATCTGGGGATTGGAAGGGAGAGGAGAGAACGGGCGGTGATTGATCGTCGATATCTTGGGATTGAATGATGGGATTTGGATGATTCAGGCGTCATCTTGAAGGTTGGAGGAATAGCTTGAAAATGAGAATAATAGCGAGACATTCGACCGGTTGGTTGTCGAGATATTGGCGACTGAAGATTGTTCGTTTCGCTGACCTTTTCGTTTGCCGATTTTTTTTTAAAATCTTAGGTAATAAAGTTTGATGGCTGGAGTAATGAAGGGAGCCAATTAGTAGTTAAATTTATTTAGAAGGGAAGTAAGCCGACCTCCTGCTGAATATTTTGTTTTTAAATTAAAAATATGCGCTTTTTTTTTATTAAATGGGGACACCTGGTGAACCATGACAAAAATCTTTGAGCTTTTACGATTATTAGGGGGAGTCTAGGGGGCTTACTTATCATCCATTTTACGTTAATTTTACCGGTTAATATTCAGCTATTTGTTTACTGTTTAAAAATATTTTTTTTTTAATTTTATGGGATTTTTAAATTACTCAATTTTTTGTTTTAGCGAAAATCCCCGCGAGGGCTCGTATTCCATCCACAAAATGTATTTATTTAAATTCTTAATAATTAATTTCAGGGGAGATATTGACTTAAGCTCAACGAGATAATTAATTGGGTAAATTTTAAGAAGAATTTTGTAGTCTCGTATTTTGGCTTTTGGATTTTAAAAAACACTGACGGATGACCGTATATTGATCGCAGTTTAACTCCAATTTTCTCGATAGACTTATCGGAATATAACGAATATAACTATATTTGTATTCGATATAACATGGTGGAGCATGTGTTCGCGCTGTTAAAAGGAAAAGTTGATTTATTCACGGCTCTCGGTTGCAACCCACGCGCTCAAGTCTCGCGAACCTCTTTCGCACCTGCGCGCATTCTCTTGTGGACGATTATAATCTACGAACTACTGACGTTTACTCATTCAATTTTCGAGGTATCAGAGAGTATGGGGTATTCTCAGCGTCGCCCGCACCGGAAGTCAAATGATAATTCAATAATTAAAATCATCAAATGGCGAGGGGGAGACACGGGAGGAAAATTTAGTAAAAATTGTTTTTGCGTTAATTCAGTAGAGCTTCAATAATTTAAATCAATTACTTCTCCTCTCAACCGACTTCGGCTATGATAATTTCTTTTTTCCATCCGGAGCCGTTCGTTTTGCTGACCTCTATTATAGCAATTTATTAAACAAATTGAATATTAAATATTCCTACAAAAAAATGTCTACATTTGTAGAATAATTTAACGGAAAACACTGGGGAAAGTATGGATTCCCACTCAGCCATCAATTTTACCGATAATTCCAGGAGAATAATCGAATAATAATTAATCTAAACGTAAACGTTAACAAAGACGGGGAGAATAATTTCCAAAATGTACAATAACTCCCACAAAAATCAATATCCTCAACTCGGACTTTAACGCACTGTAAATACACTCGTCGAGGATTGCTTAGAATATCGACCGAATGTTTGTTTACATTGAAATTTAGAAGACATGGGGGGAAGAAAATCAATACAAAAGGTGTTAGGGGGGTATTTACCTTTACAATTGGGCATGATCGCCGGGTTTCGGGTGTTTGTGGCTCAGTTTCGTGTGGGATGAGTAATAGACCGGTCGGGTTGCGGTCTATCAGTGAATTGCGCGTAGAAAGTGCAATTAAACCTGACTTCTGAAGTCTTTGAGTGCTTGCAGTGCAATTAAACCTGACTTTTGAAGTCTTTGAGTACTTGTGGTGATAACCCAGTGTGACCCAAGTGATTCATTGGTCTCTTTTCCAGTTTGACCCACACCTGAAGATTATTATTATTCATAAAATATTTTTCATAATTTTTTTGCCGACCCAGGGGTCGCCTGAGTTGTGTGGGTCAGCTGCTACAGGGATCATTGATGATCATTTTTGATATTATCTTGTGTTGCTCCTTGTGTGCTTGTGTTTCAACATGGGTTGCTTGTGGGACCGGACACCACCACGTCCAGACCGTTGGGCCCGAGTCACGCGGAGAGTGCTAAGGTAAGAGAAGTCCTAGAGCCCGTAGCTATCGATCTCATCACTTGCGACAGTCCCGGTTTTTGATATTTACAATCGCCCATTTTTTAAAAATCATTTGCGGTATTTTCTGATATTTACCCAGTCTTATTATGGTTACAATACAACGTCCCTTATCGATTATCGTTAAGTGCAGAGCCCGATAAATTTATTCACACGAGTGTATACGTAATGCAGTATTGGTTTATGATTCGGGAAGTAACGTCACTTTTGCCCTCGAATTCAACAGCGGTAATCCATTCGGTGAAAGAGGTGGAAATTAAGGACAGCCGGCGATGCCTAGAACTATTTTAATCGAATACTATAGATGTAATCAGTCTCTTCTTCCGCTGGCGTGAGAGGAGGCTAATTGACAAATGATAAGAAAATTCTGAAAAAGCTGAAAAAACTTTTCGGACGAGGGTGAGGGCAGGCCGGGGCGAAGCCGAGTCTGAAAAGTTGTCTTTCATCGAACAAATACAATTTTATTGCGCAATGCCCGATTTTAGCCCGATTTTAGCCATTTTTAATTTCAATTTTCATTTCTAAAATTTGGTAATAAGTTCGTTATTAAGAAGTTTTTGGGGGGTTGAAATTCAAATTCATTAGCGCACTCGTTATATTGACTTTTCAATTATTTAAAATATCTTTTAGTTGACCAAGGCAAAATGGAACGTTTTATAAACTTCTCTGATTAACAATATTTTTATTTGTAAATAAAAATATTCTTTATTATTTTTTGGAGAGGATGACAAAATTGTTCCGTTTTCGCCTGTTCTCACGTCCATTGGGACATAGTTTTCGGTCGATTTTGGTACAAGTGACACCCATAACAGCTGTACCCCAGTAGTACAAAAATACTCTAAAAATAAGTGGAAATATCACTGGAATATTTTCACATTTTTCTCCCCAAATTTCAGTCCCACGAAATTGGGAACTCACAGATAAAGAGAAATTTTTTTTCTTCTGCACCTGTTGCGCCCTGATATCAAATTTGTCATGGTGTTCAATGAGCTCTCAATAATTACTAGAATTTAAAAAAACTAGGGAAGAAAGAAAATACGACATTTGGAAAAAATTAATAATCATCGGAGTAATTTTATAGTTTGGTTGTTATTTGGAGGGAAATAAATATATTGCCCTGAGGGGGAGTGAGATTTAGCACTCGAAATGTTAGCGAGGAGAGGATATCGTAGATGTTCAATAATTTTTCGTTTTAAAAATCACCGGAAGCTGTAAAATGAGCTGGAGGTAGGGGATTTAATTGAATAATTATTGGAAGAGTTCATTCAAGGTCAGCCACAGTATCCTCTGGGATAATCCTCTAGAGCGAAATGATGGTCGTCACTGAAGTCCATCAGGATAACCTGGAGCTGATTCCTTCGATGAGAATGGCCCCCGGGATTAAAAATAATTAAATCACAAAAAAAACACTTGGCGAAAATATAATTTTTTTTCTCAGTTCACTTTCCCATTTTCGACTCTTCCAATCCCTGCGAAAATTCGTCGAGGCCTTATTGGCAGGGAGGGACCGTCGATTTGAACGTACGGGGATGCGAAAAAAAGTGCGCAATAAAAACTGGGCAGTAATGCAAATGGTGATTGGCGGCAGGTGCTCGGCTTCGTCGCTAGTAGTACAGAGACTACAACCAGCCTCACAATATTCCTGAACGATATTGAATAATTATTATCATTCTCTATCGTCCCCTTCTCCTTGCCCTCCTTCTGCGTGCAATAGCTTCCTTAAAAAAAAACCAAGTCTTCTTGAAATTATTGAGTGATCTTTATTACCATAATTATTGCTTCATCATATGTTTTTACATGTCCCCTTGAAAATCGCCGCCTTTAATCATTACCAAATTGACTAGTGTCTCTGTGGAATAAAAAATCAAATTCATTGCCCCACGGAGTTTCTCAAATTACTCGTTATATTTCAAAATTATTTATCCATAAAAATGGGCTTAATGCGCTCGGGAACAAACCACTCGACGTCGGAGAACATTTTTTCGGTAAAAAATTACGTAACTCACTGGGGAAAAAAAATATTTTTTCCCCCAAATGGTGATTTATTGATTTTGAATTTTGAAAATTCTATTCCTTCGGGGGAATCAGTGTCGGGTTATCCTGATTTAACCTCAATCATCACAGTCAGTTTTCTCTAGAAGATTATTATGTTGTGGGTGACCTTGGAACTCTTCCAATAATTATTTAATTAAATCCTCTTCATACAGGCCACTTTACGGTTTCCGGCAATTTTTAATAGCAAAAACTGACGAATATAAAAAAATCCTTTCTTTAATCAATTTTTTAATTTCTTTTCTTTATTAAATTTCTTGAAAAATATTTTTTTTTTATTCAATTTCTTTTAAATTTTGTATTTTCTGTCTTCTCTGATTTTTAACAAATTTAGTAATTAGTGAGGGGGTTTAGTGAATGTCATGAACAATCTCATTATCCCCTAGAGCAATATATGAATCTTAACTGAAACGTAATAAAAATCGCCTGGAAGATACTCCTTTGGAAAAATGCCAATTCGAATAACTGAATACTTCGCTCGCGTAAATAAATATTTGTCAGAAATAATGATTTCCGAATTGCACTTTCGCAAAGTGTTTTACCACACTTAATTCGGTGATTACGGACGAGGTGGGTAATTTTTTATTCAATTATTTGTCGGTTAAAAATGGGCTTCATGGGCTCGGGTGAAGTGCGCTAATGTCCACAATATGCAAATAATGCGCTCCAGAAAAAACTAAGACGTTTCTCACCAGAGGGGTGGGCATGATGTCATTTTCTATCCACATTCCCAGTGCGTCGCGCGGCTGTGCCCGCACCTGTCTGTCTTCATCAACGTTGGCCGACTTATTAGCCATACCACGGCAGTCGTGCCCCAGACTCTTTGCTACTTTGCTTTGTAACGAGTACGTCGGCCGTGAGGATAACCACTTGTCAGGTGAAAATTGGCGTCAGTCATTGCTGCAAACAGTCCAACTTCTACAATTATGCATCAAAGATTGCACTGTTTGCAGTGAATAACATAATCAATAAATCAGATATTATATCGCGGTCACCGAGATTAACTTCTTCCGCAATTATGGTCGGAA
>JAPYZN010003452.1:0-20959 GCA_030522865.1 Psyttalia lounsburyi | reverse complement strand
TCAAACCTCCCCTCAAAGCGAATTTTGGCAGGTATTGCAAAAAATTAGGTGCGCAACGCGTGCGTATCGCCTTGTTCGCCTCGTGTGATCGCCTAGCACAACTCGTGCGAAAAAGTGCTACTTTACGCACTAGTTGCACAATATACTATTAGAAAGTGAATTCTTTCAATTGTGGAATACACCAGTGGGCATTTTGTTGATCTTTGGGGGTATATTACCCAATTTTTCAATGAGTAATTCTCAGAAATAATTGGACATGATTTTTCAGGTGGTACACTTACGGCAGAGGCTCGACAATGCTGTCAGCAGCTCGAGGGATCGGGCATTTCCCCTCGAAGCGACTCTAGCAATGATTCAGACACTTATAGACTGCGATGAGTTCCAGGATATTGCTACGTTACGAGTGAGTAAATCATGAGTCATTATTATTGGAATGCTATTGGAATGATAATCAAGTACGTATGAATTTTTTCACTGATGTTTTATCGATTTTTTCTGTTCTTTTTTTTGCAGAATCTGGATGAACTACTGGACCATAAATCAGACTTAAGCGACAAATTATGTCAAATAGGCGACAGTATAGTATACAAGTTGGTGCAGTGGACCAAGAGGCTACCTTTCTACCTTGAATTACCGGTCGAGGTACACACGAGGCTGCTAACACACAAATGGCATGAACTACTTGTCCTTACCACCTCTGCCTATCAGGCAATGCACAGCCAGCACAAGTTCACTAATTCATCGGACGGTACTGGTGCTGATTTTATGCAGGAGGTAATTATTATCTCATTAATCATCCAAATTCTTGAAGCAATCGATTAAACAACAGTTTTAATTTCTGAATAAAAATAATTTCAAGCCTTCCCGTGGGAGACTAAGAGAATTTTTGTTAATAAAAATTAGCGTTTCCTCTGGCAATCGCGAGAGTTGTTTCATTCGAGCTTCAAAAAATTCAGAATAAAGCACAAATCAATTATAACGACCTCAGTCCCCAATTCTAAAATACTAGAGCAGTCCCCCCCCCCAAGTTTCCTAAGAATTCAGGCCCACCGCCGGTGTTTTTTAAACGGAAATTATCAATCCGAAAATGAAAAAAAAAAAAATGACATAACTATTGGCTCGAGGCAGGAATAATTCTCCTCACCCTGAAGTTGTGCAATGCCTCTCGTATTTTCTCTGACCCAAAGTGAAAGTAGTGGAATGAGTTGTGGGCGGGGGGGGGGGGGGGGAGGAGGGGCCGTTGAAGTTATTGACTAGTTCGAAATTATTCAATTTTCTGTACTCCTTTAATCTAGGTATCGAACAACATGTGCACACTGCAGGCCTGCCTAACGAGCATGATGGGCAGGCCCATTACGATGGAGCAGTTGAGACAGGACGTTGGACCCATGGTGGAGAAGATAACTTACGTCACCCTCATGTTCAGGAGAGTTAAACTGAGGATGGAGGAATATGTCTGTCTCAAAGTCATTACAATGCTTTCACAAGGTGAGTTCATCCTATCGAATAATTACTTTGGAAAATCCTGAAAGACATTTCTCACAGAAGCCCTCATTATCGAGATAATTAATTGATTTCTCTTTGCCGATACAATCCCCGCGGGAGGATTGTCAATCCCTAGTCCATCAATTTATTCTTTACTTCCAAATATTTTTAAAAGAAGATCATAAATTATTTAATTTGTTACTGCTTCCATTGGAGATGCTAAATGTAAGTCCTCGAGCGAAATCACAAAATCAACAGCTGAAAATTCAACGAAAAACAAAATCTCACCTTCGGAGACGTCAGTTTCGTCAGTAAAATTTTTTTTTTCCATTCAATTTTTCAGCACGAGGGGGTACGATGGAGTTAGAACAAATACAGGATCGTTACATGAGTTGTTTACGAAGTTTTGTGGAGCACAGTGCGCCCCAGCAACCGGGCCGGTTCCACGATCTTCTCCTGAGATTGCCCGAAGTGAGTTGATTAAAATTTCTGTACTCAAATCGTCAAACTAAATTGTCCAGTGGAGATGAACGTGTCGTGGTTGAAATTGAGTGGAGGAC
This sequence comes from Psyttalia lounsburyi, assembly GCA_030522865.1. Classification (NCBI taxonomy): domain Eukaryota; kingdom Metazoa; phylum Arthropoda; class Insecta; order Hymenoptera; family Braconidae; genus Psyttalia; species Psyttalia lounsburyi. The sequence continues at coordinate 18,914 of JAPYZN010003452.1, read as the reverse complement.
TACCGGAGAAATTGTCACATCGAAAATGATTAAAAGGGAATTTTTTTTCTTTCATTTCCAGGTGCAATCAGCAGCGACTCTTCTACTCGAGAGCAAAATGTTCTACGTTCCTTTCCTCCTGAACTCAGCAATTCAAAGATAGTAGCTAAAATCCCCTCCCCAAAACCGAATCCAATTGACGAAAAAAACGTAATAAGATGGGATGAGAGGCCCATCGATAACTGCCCCTGGGTAACAGGCAAAGACTTTCATGTATATATATACATATATTATAAACAATATAAATGTGTTTTTCGTTGACGTGTACAAAACTAAGGGAAAAAAGCAAAACACAAAAAACTATTGAGAATGTGAAAATTAATAATAATAACTAAAAAAATAACTAAGATGAATGAGATGAGGAGATAAAGTACTAGGTAATTTTTCATTGATACAGTGAAAAATCAACATATAAACAAAATGATAGGGAAATTAATGAGAAATTAATTAATGAAAAGTTGAAGAAAATACAATCGACAAGAACTGAAAACTTTTATATCGAAACTAAAAGACTATATTTCTGTACGCAGTCGCGCAACTAATGTCATTGTGTGTTCATGTTGCATAATCCAATCGATTTAAATTAAGACTCTCGTACATTTTGTGCCCTGATATTGAAATTTATTGAGAATTATTGACAATTAGAGAACCATAAATTTGAAAAATTCAATTCTGAACTGAAGTGATATAACGATTTTCTTTATTTTGAGAGAGAGAGAGTGGACTTACGCCAAAATGTCCCTGAATCTTTTTTGCTGGTCATTTGATTCCCTACAAACAAGATTTTAAGACTTTTTCATCTAAAATTAAATTTTAAGGAGATTTGTTGAATTAACGATTGAAGTTTTTTTTTTTAATTTAATTGAAATTGTTGCACATTTGTTATTTGTTTAATTATCTTAGTGAGGAGCGGTTGGAGTGATGTCTTGGGATATTTTACTCTTGAACTGCTGGTTACTGCGATAATTGCAAAATTAATTGAGAGGAAATTCGATTTTTTACGGTTTATCACTTCAATTCAGAATTAATGGACTAACTTAATTGATTAAATGATTTGTTGAAGGGAGAAACCGACGTGAAAATATTTCAAGTACTAATATTGGTTTGAGTAATTAGTCAGACGATGTTTAGGGCCCCATTGCATTTTTTTTTAATTATTTATCTGTGAATTGTTTTGTCGAGTTTCAAGAGTCTGGAATTTTGTGGATAAAGTGGAGGAATTTTCTCGAGTCATTCAATGACGTCAACTCATTTATCATGATTAAACAACGATGACGATTTTTTGTTGTGTATTTAAAACTTGAAAATTCATTTATAGAAATCCGTATTTGCTACAAAATTCTTCTCTCCAGTTTTTAAAATTGTTTTCTTTCACTCGATTATCGAATATCTTGAGTAGTTTGAGCATTTTTTTCAACGTACTTCTCCATTAAAATACCATAAAAATGTGGAAATTTTTTGGATTTATCAAAAAATTCTGTAATTCCCTGGTAATCCTCATTATCTCAATGACCTTACAGCTTTTAATTGCTTAATTATCTCGATAATAAGTGGAAAGAAACGTCAGACCTCATCATTTTCACTACAGAACAACAAAAAAACTTTTAGAACTTTTCTTCAACGAAAAATGTTACGACAAATTCGATAAAAAAAAAAAAAAGACTGCACACGTCGGTACGTGAAAGTACCCGAAAGAAAAGAAAAAATCAATTAATTTCCAAGAGTGCGCACACACTCGGCCTCCTCCGATTGGCTCAATAAATCATAAGGTACGAGAATAAAGAAATTTTTTAAATAATAAACCAAAATTGAAAAAAAAGACAATTTTTTAAGTTTTTTTAGCGTTGAAAAATCGCGTCTAAAAATCCCATGAACTCATCGCTAACTGAAAATCAATCCAAAACTGCCCCCCAGAAGAGCCCAAAACAAGAAAAAAAAAATCTCATGAAAAATGCAAAAAACGACGACAAAAACCAAAAAAAAAATCTAGAAAAAAACAAATTCACTTTTAGTTTTTATCATTTTTTACTCTTGCCTCTGTCAAAATCACGAGACACACGAATAACTAGATTTTCAATGGCTGTGTGCCTTCCCCTCTGGACTTGATTAACATACCAATTAATTAATTAATAAAACAATTGGTAAAAATTGTTTTAAAGAAAAACTAATTAAAAATTTGTAAGTAAATTGACAATAATTTTACCCCCCATTGGACGACCAATTAGAATAATGCAAAATCGATACTTATCAAAACCTACGAAAATTCAAAATTATCATTGATAAATTTATAAAAATTGTTGATTAATTCGAGGAAATTCAGTCGTGAAGTCGTAAAACGTCAAAAAAAAAATGACAAAGATCAGTTTATCGAAAAAACTGCTTAAATTTTCCATTAAAAAATATACTGACACATTTTCCCCTAGAACCACCGATTGCCAGGATTAACAAATTAGCAATTATAAATTCGATTATCATCGAATGAAGTCCATTTCGAAAATGTGTGGGAATTATTTTCGTTGGGTGTTAGATTTTTTACAGAGCGTACTGGGGGAAATGAAATAATTAACAGATCAATAATTAAATTGCCAGCGATTTTTGAATACGTTTCACGACTCCACTCCTGAAAGAACCATTTTAAATGAGTTCAGAGGCGACTGATGCACGTAAATCACGAACTAAACATGACCTTGGGCCTAATAGCCTAGGGATACGTTGTCCATACGATAAGACTTAAACTACTGGATGGAAAACTACTTTATGCCGCTATAAAAATGATGAAACCAAGCAAGTGTGTACATTATTTGATAATAATTTGGTAAAGGGCTACTGTATCACCAGATCATCGTCGTACCCTCGAGTAAGAGATAAAAGTCATCGAGATATTTATCGATCAATTGCAATTAACCAATTATTTTCATACAAATCACTTCGAACAGCCTAAAAATCAATTTTTCTAATCAGAAATGCCACTCGATCTTGGTTTTTTGGGAATATCTCGAAATCTGGGGGAGATATCAAAATTTTGATTACTACCTTTTTTATAGCTCTTGAAATTCTGGACAAAAAAGTCATCAATGAAATTCCCGCTGTTTTCACAGGATTCGGAGATATTTAGGAAAATGTCTCCTAGTGAATCTCCCCCGGAAACCAAAAAAATCGATTTTACGCGGAAAAATCATTTTTTAATGTTATTTGATAAGCTGGGGAAGATTGTCATGCCTCAACACCCCCAGTCCTTTACCTCATTAAATTTAAAAAATATTGAGAGTAAAAAAAAGCTTTCCTTCAAAAAAAAAAATCAAGAATTTTTATGAATGAAAAAACAAGATCGATAAAAATGCCGATGAAAATCCGAGGGTCTGGCACGACGATAGTAACAATTTGTACATAATTAAATACTAAGGTATTTTGTTAACCCGAGAAATAATTATATTCGTTAATTTATCGAACTTCTCATTATTCATTACCCCCGTCTCTGGATAATCAATTGTAAATACGTCTTTCAATTAAATCCCAACCATTGACGAAGGATCCTCATTACGTCACCAATAACTGATTAATCACGAGTGCAACTGATTAAGGGGAGAGCATAAAAACCTGTACCTCCAAAAAAAACAAAATGAATTTAACTCAAGTGAAAATTCATTTTCACTAAATGCCATTTCTCGACGCGATTAAAATTGACGTCAGTCTCCAAAAGCCGTAAAAATATTTATTATTAATCCAAAATTATCAATTGTTTAAATCCCTAGATACACTAAAGACATTTTGCCGGCATAGAAATAATGAAAATAATTTTTCATCACGCTGTGTCGGAAAAGTAACTTTTCATCACGCTGTGTCGGAAAAGTTGAGATGAAAAATTATGTTCGTAACTCGTGAAAAAAGTGGTTTTTGACTCGTGGGATTATATCACTCGCCTTCGGCTCGTGATATAAGCCTCCCACTCACCAAAAACCATTTTTTTTCACTTGTTACGAAATATACTATTTCGACACATTGAGATGAAAAATTTTATTCGTAACTCGTGAAAAAAATGGTTTTTGACTGGTGGGATTATATCCCTCGCCTTCGGCCCGTGATATAAACCTCCCACTCGCCAAAAACCATTTTTTTTCACTTGTTACGAAATACACTATTTCGTGGGCGGGACTGAAAAGTACTTTTTCGACGCGTTGAGATGAATGAAAAAAGTGGTTTTTGACTCGTGGGATTATATCACTCACCTTCGGCTCGTGATATAAACCTCCCACTCGCCAAAAACCATTTTTTTTCACTTGTTACAAAATATACTATTTCGACACATTGAGATGAAAAACTTTGTCCGTAACTCGTGAAAAAAATGTTTTTTTTTCACTTGTTACGAAATATACTATTTTCTCCGAACTGATCTCCCCTCGATCAACCAATTTGTTAACGACAAATATCACATTGGGCTGTCTTCAGTAATGAAATATGTAATTAGATATAAATATGTACAAAGATGTCTGGGGAGTACAGCAGCCTTTTCACGAAAATGAGAGAAGGCTAATTATGCGTTGGATCAGCAAGACTTAGGGCATTATACTACCGAGAGTATTATCGTGCCCAACCCTTTAATAATTAAGTGAGTGAGTGAGAGCGCGAGAGAGGGAGAGAGAGAGTGAGAGGATGCCTCTCGTTTGTGGGTTGAAGCTTTGTACATACTGTACAAATTGGAAATTGAAGGGGTTACCGAGATATTCGGAAGACGATTCTCTTAGGAAATTACTCTTAATAAATTCGCGGATGAATATGAGAATTGAGTGATAAATATTGCGAGTGATTTTTCGTTTTTTTTCTGATGAGAGAATAATTTTTCCCTCTGGAACCGAATTTTTTTTGCCAGTTGAACGAATTAATTGGGGTAATTGGAGCGTTTGGGGAGGGAATGTCGATCGACGAGAGGGTCTTTACATTTTTCATGCAATTTTCGGAGCTTATATATTTTCGCGGTGAAAGTACTAGTCCTTTTTATGCTTTCGGAGGGAGGTCTATTCGGTCTCAGCATTTATTTTTTTTGAGGGGGTTTAATCGGTTTTTCGGAGATTTTTTAAGGCTGAGAGAGGAAATTGAATTTTTTAGGAGTTGGGGAGGGTTTTTAAAGATTTCTTTGGGTCTTAGGAGACAGTGAGGACTTAATAGAGATAAGTGTTAACCCAGGAACGACAGGCACACGAGGCGTATCCTTTTTTCCAGGGTCTCTGGGGTTGAGTGGATGGACAGGATTTTTTTTCAAAGAAAATGAAATTCATGGACTCAATTAATCTCTCGATATCTCGGCAATGAGGGGGTCTAAAGCGAACTAACGCGACAACATTTTCGATGAAAATTAATTTCCTACAGCAATTTAAAATAAAAAAAAATGTCTCATGGTAAAAATTAAATTAAACTCAGTTTTGTTGAAAAAATTCTCGGCATCCACTCAATGAAAGAAACTCAAAACGTATGAATCGAAGTTACCATTTTTACCTACGTTAATAAACTGTATTAAATCCTCTTAATTTACCCCCCGAAAAAATACGACATTTCCGTTTCTGTAAAATGATTCTATTTGAAGAATGATCAGCCGCTCTGCCGTCCCCAATGATTTCCCAAAGCCCCGAAAGTCCCGATAAAAAAACGAAATTCAATTGATTTACAATTTTTCTCCTTTAACGAGTACTAGAAAAATGGAGAACGAGTAAAAGGCTGACTTCTGAGAGCTTCTTAAACTCTATATAGTAATGAATATGTACGAAATCCGAGGGACACTAGGAAAAAATCATGTAAAAAGTTTTCACAATGCGAAACCCAGTGATGAGCAGTATTAAGGAAAATAATGGAAATATGAGTTTTTTTTTGTCTTCAGACACATCCGCTTGTAGGTCTGCTATTTTTTCTTTCTATCGCCTGTACATAGGGTGAAAATGACAGTGAGGAAGAGATGTTTTTAAAGCACTGAAGCTATTTAATTCGTCCCAACATAAAAATTATTGGAGTTGAAGGAAAAACAGAAGTCCCTCATCCCTTACCGCTCCCAAATTATCGTTTTTACTCACGACGGAGATGTTTTACAAAAAAAAGTCACTAGAAACTTTTCACAGACCGTCAAATTCTCTACAAAAAATATTCAACAACATTTTCCGCTGGAGTCACTCATTACCGAGATAATCGCGTTATGAGATGAATTGTTGGCCCCACTCTGTCAAATCTTCCCAAATCCCCAATTTTTTCCTTCAACTCCAATGATTAATAATTTAAATAATCCCGGGCAGAGCGGAACAACTGAACAATGCCGAACTGTTGCGTGAGTGAGAGAGAACGCCCCCGTATTTTTATGGAATAAATAAGAATATTTTAAATGAAGATAAAAAAATCCAGAAAAGCAAAAAAAAAAATACACGTAAATCTTGAAGTCTGGTTGGAGATGCCTTTAATAGGGATTATAAAATGCAGATAATATATTATACATAATGAACAAAAATACAGTATATTATTATACATTAATAGTAAGGAAGTAAATAGAATTATTATATATATGACGGAAATAATGATTAAATAAACGAAAATGATAAATAATCGAATTTCAATCATTTTTCACTGCCAAATATCTCATTCTGGGGATGTACGTACCTGATTACTAATTAATGTAGCCAAGAAATTTTAATGATTTTTTTACGCTTACCGGCTGAAGTTCCGTTGTCTTCTTGAACCTGTCCTGCTATTCTCCATCAAACATCCAGCGTACTGGCATTTGTACGCTAAAGGTCACTTCTGTATACAAACATGTGAACCTAACCTCATCAGTCGTTCCAACTTTCTGGTATCATTCAGGCAATTCTCATGAGTATTTATCGTATTTGTTATCTGGGGAAGGGACGCCGCTATACGAGCTTTATTATTAAAATATCCGAGATATTTATGAAAGTATAAACAATTTATTATTCATTCGTGAATTATTGGAGGGGAAATAGCAGACAAAATTTTGGCGAACTCTTTCAACACCTCTCGAGGCGATTCACCCGCCATCTGGCGGCGGTAAATGCAACACGAGCTCTACTTCCCAATTCCCAAACAGTAACCTAACCTATAAGTTGACATGAATAACAAATTATCTTGCTCTGTGCTCTGTTATAATTAATAATTCTGGTTGGCATTGTTGAATAATTATTATGGGAATGGTGAATGTCACAAAAGGGATTCTAGTCGAGTGGTGAGTATTCTACTCAAGGTAATCCAAATCCTCTGGGATGTGGAATTGCTTGCTGAGGGCCTCCTCTGAGATGTCGAATTTGTTCTTGCACCAGCTCTGAATCGAGAATATATTGTCAGTCCACACGTTGGCTGCTTCTCTGTATTGCTATCGTTGGAAAAATAATTGTAGTAATAATGACGAAATTTCTGCTGAGCCACTTGAAAAATAATTGAGCAAATTTGATGTTCACGTACCTTTGCTTGTTCTCCAATTTTTTCCACAACCTCGGGATCAGAATCACTGAAATTTTTAATTTGCTGTGTTAACTCAAGCTCCTTTTGCTTCAGTTGTCCCAGCTCTTGGAGCACTTTCTGCACCTCCTCTGTATCTTGCTTATCCACCTGAATATTTCATAAAAAATAAAAATCTTGGCGATAAAAACAATACGTGGTCGTGTGATTTGCATATTTGACATCAAAAAAAATTTATTTACCGAGATTTTCTCAATTTCTCCACTGACTTTCTGTAATTTAAATTCCGCTGCCACAATCACTTTATTTGTCTCTGCAATTCGTTGTTCAACAGCTATAATTTTTTGTCTGAAAAAATCCAGAAAACCGAACAATTTCATTGTTAACCTCAATTTACCCCAACTCTGAAGTCAGGGGAACCGAAACAATAATTAAAAAATGCCTGAATACCCTGGAAATGACCAGAAATAAATGGCAGATCCAATTTTGCCAGAATCAACGAGCCCATCGTCAACCAGTGCCTGCAACACATCTTTCACACTCTGCACAACAATTCCCTTCTCCTGGGAGGCAATTTTCTCAATTTCCTTGAGTGTAAAAAATTCCTGCTTCTCGTGAAATATCTGCAGCATGCGTGCACGCTTCTCATCCAGTGTAACCCGTTTAGACATTATTTACAATAACTCGTGATTGATTATTCCAGTGATGCAGCTATGAAACAGTTTCTCCTTCACTTGGACGAGACTTTTGCCCTGGGAAGAAAATTTATCATTCAAGATCTCGACGAGAAACACTTGTTCATATCAGCTGATATTCTGGAGACACTGCAGGCCAAAGTTGATGATCTTATGGATCAGATATCATTTCCCCTGGCTGACAAAGGACTGTAAGTTACTCCACAAACTACGGATTAAAATTCAGAGAGCACAAACGAAAAATGGCCGGGAGAGAGTCGGGGAGGATTAAGGATGCCTATCAGAAGAGGGTGCTCGATGATGCGGCGAGAAAGAGGAGACAGAAAAAAGCACTGGAGGCTTTGGAGCAGGACAACTTTCATGACGATCCGCATGCGGATTTAGGTACTCATCAAATATTATCTACTAAACTGGAGTTTTGCCAGTGGATTGAAGCCAACTAACATTGTATTTCCCCCGAATAAATTGGGATTACTTTAAAACAGTTGAAGAAGCCTAAATTATTATTATTAACTCGACTTATTTTCGTTGATTCTAGTGATGAGCAAGAAAGTCCCCAAGTTTCAAGAGTCCCTGGACGGCCGTGGTCCGAGGAAGAAGAAGACTCGTTCAGCAGAGTATTACAAACAACGCTTTCGTAAGAGCTTCGCGCAATTAGTCGAGGAAGATGCCAATAATAATCCAGCACCGCCAAACTACTCGAGTGCCCAAGCACCACCATCAAAATTCCCCGAGAGACATTTCTGTGCTGTTTGTGGCTTTCCCAGTAATTACACATGCATACCCTGTGGTGCACGATACTGCACTGTCAGGTGCTTGGGAACACATCTCGATACCCGATGCCTCAAATGGACTGCATAATATTTTCTAATTTTCTCCCTCAACTCATAAACTCATATTATTATTACCACTCCAATAATTTTAATCGATCATTTGTAAGGAATAAAGAGCAATCATTTTCGATATGTTGTTATTGTTACCTGGGTTTGTTTATTGTTTTTGTGGGTGTGATGTTATTTATTTACTATTTAGTCTGGCGTCTGATTTACTTTTGGTTAGGTTGTTGTTATGACACGTGAGGCGTCGGCGAGGAGGGCGAGGGACTGTTACAATTTTCATGGAACGTCGCCTTAAGCCCCAGCTGGGACATCTGGGAAGAGCTGCAATTGCAATGGATAATTCGAGAGAAATTGCAGGTCTTGAGATGAAAAAAAATCTCGATGACGTTCGAGAGATAATTCACTTCGGCCTTAAATATCATGGCCCGGTCTGATGGAATCAGTTCCACGTCCACTACAATACCGATAAAAGGATTGGAAAAATTATGGATCTACCTTCGGGAATGACCTGGTTGCCCAGTCAAGTTGCTGGACATAATTCGGAGTCAGGAAAAAAGGATATCCGTAAGTACTGGTTTTTTGTCCCTGATTACTGGAGGTTTGTGATTCGGGGTGGAGTACTCTACTTACAATTGTATTTAATCTGACCTAGGAATGATTGGAACCAACAATGGATGCGTTCTGAAAACTGGACGAAAGCGAGATCTACAGGCGCGGGAGGTGAGAAAATTAATTTGAGGAGAGATTTTACTGAATTTTCCGCAAAAATGGTCAGACAATTCATACGAAAAGTGTCAAGTGCGGGTAAATAGACAAATTTTCAAGCTCAGTCTCTCCTTAAATGAAATTGTTCATAGTTATTACAGTTTTTTGGCACAATTTTTTATTTTTAATGTGAAATTTCAGGTGTCATTCTACGAGGAAATAAACAAATCCACTGAATTTCCATATGACGAATTACGTTCATTAACTCCAAAATATTATGGCACAAGAGAGTTAGAATTGGGTGAGAGAAGTGAGTGAACTTGTCCAACTGAAAAATCACTGATCATTGATTTACAAATATTAAATAAAAGCTCAAACGTTCAGGGATTGAATTTATTGTTTTGGAGGATATTACGGCGGCCATGAGGGAGCCCTGTGTAATGGACATAAAAATAGGTAAACGTACGTGGGATCCTCTGGCAACTGCTGAGAAGCGAGCAGCTGAGGACATCAAATACGTCGACTCCAAGAAGGCTTACAGCTTCTGTATCCCTGGATTCCAAATTTATGATTTGTCTTTGGGGGCTTTGAAAAAATACGGCAAAGATTACGGAAAGCGATTGAATGCTCAAACTACCGTCGAAGGTAGTGCCTTATATTCTACATTATGTACTCGCCCGAGATTCGTATACTAAAATTACTTCACATATGTACTTATATTTTTTTTTCCAGCCTTGAGAATATTTTTCAATGCACAAGAGGGCAGTGATAATTTGGGAGTTCACAAAATTCTGCTAAAACAGCTGTTAAATTTGGTGAAGCAAATTGAGGACTTTTTTAATCGACAGAAGAGCCTGAGATTTTATTCTAGTTCAATTTTAATAGCATACGACGCTCACGCCCTCCGAAGGCAACGGCAAAAATTATCCTCCAGGTCGCAAGAGAATTCCCCAAGTAATGGTGAAGCTAATTTACGGCTGACGGACGACTGCCCCGAGGAAATTAATTGGCTTCGCGTCAAAATGATCGACTTCACTCACGTCTTTCCAGCCGAGAGTGAGACTCTAGACATCAATTACCTCGCAGGCATTACAAATCTAGTTAAAGTACTTGAATCATTAATTAGGTAAAAACAAATTACTGAATAGCATCTTATTCTGTTGATCCGGAATGACAGCATCATATCAATCACCTGAAGCTGATACAAATGAGACAAGTAATAGAACAATTGTTGTAGTTAGGCACTCCTTTTTTAATCCAAATTATCAATTAAAAATATGGGAACGTATTTTGCCATTAAAAACCCCTGATCTCTTACGAATCCACTCCCTTCAGTCCAATTGTCTCCCTTAATGGAAGCCATGCTCCTTGTTAACTATTTCTCATTCCTCCACTTGGAGACAATTGAATTGAACAATTATTCAGATTAATTCGTCATCAGTTCATTGAACGGTTTTGCGAGCCGAGTGGGCCCTCAACAGCGGCAATGTCACCCCTCAATCTCTCTAATTGATATAATAACGTGAGAATATATTTTTTTTAAATCATTTATTATTCTTGTTTACAATAATCACAGACGTTCGCCAAACGTAGTAGGCATGAAATTTAATGTTACATAAATCGCTATTTATTGCCCTCTTAGCTGAACACTACAGGAGAAGGGAGGGGGGGAGAGGGGGTAGGGGGAGGTTCTCGAGGGAAATTCAGCCGAGTACAGAGAGAAGGGTAGTGGGAGTAATTAAAAAGTTAAGTTAAAAGAGTCAGTTAATTAATGAATCAATCAGAAGTTACAGAATTGAATTGAGTGTAGTTTTTATACTTTCAATAGCAAAATTATCAATGGAAAATTGAAAAGTATAAAATAATAATAACTAATGGGCCTGAACCAAAGTAATGTCGGCTTTTAATATTCAATTGCCCTCGACTAGCGATAAACGTCGATCAACGAGGCTCTAGATAACCATTTCATTCATATATATATGTACTAATTGTAATAGTCGTTGTCATTCGGATGAGAGATTAAATCACGCAGTCTTACCCCATTGTTTCTCCGCTGATGGGTTCAACCATCAGTTGTTAATAAAATAATAGATTTTTTGTTTTTGTCAATCGATCGATAACAAGGGGGTCAGATGGTTTGTCCATTGATTCCATCTGTCATGAGAACAACTTTAATGAAAACGAGTACACGGAGTCAACCTCCGTTCAATTAATCAATTGGAGAATTCATGTTTTTAACCTTTTTGTTGCTAAACTCTCACACACGATTCGATGCTTACTTTTGTTTTTGTTTTTTGTTTTGTATTTTTTTTTAATCAACTTTGTTATTGTGTTAAAAGCCATTGTTAGATTATATCCCCAATAACTTTCCATAGTTTTCATTCATTTAGACCGTTTTTAATAATATAATAACATAATTTTAACATATTGCATATATAAATACAACACGCATTCACCTTTACTATTTACAACCTGATCAATAACGATTACCTTGGACAGGTATATTCTCTCACGTAATCACACTCGATTAATTCATTCCATCGAAGAATTTTCCATGAGTCCAATTATACAATGTTTTGTCGCAATTTTTGTCGATTCAAGATTACAATGGGGGAAATAAAAAGGAAAAATAATAGATATATAAAAGTCAGTCTCTCGTCCCCACCAAATGTGACTTCCGCATTAATTTAAAATCTGTATGAAATGAAAAAAAAAAAAATAGAGGGAAAAGCATTAAAACTGTACGAGACTTTTACATTTGCGTCGTCAGAAAATCTTGAAAAATAATGATTAATCAATCAGCGACTGGCTGAGTATAAATAAACTGCTGTATCTCAATTGATATAATTGGCTGTGGGTAAAAAATAGTCAAAGAAAAAAATACACTCGCTAAAAAGACGACGCCGGGAATAATGATTATTGTTGGCTAGTGAAGAAATAGAGTAGGCCGTTAACACTATCTCGCCGTGAGATTAGTCGTTTTTCTTTTTTTTTTATTATTTTTTTCATTCCAACAAAATAGCCCACCCATGCAAAACATGTTTAAACCCACTCAAGAACATCTCCAAACGTTTTATTTTTCATTCATTTTGCGTATTTGTCATGTGCTAGTTTTTTTTTCTTTGGCTATTTTCCCTCCGTAACACAATATATTTATTTTTCACTTAATTTTACGGTGCCAGCCACCGAAATTAGAATCGATACCATCAAAATCTACGACGTATTTGTAACCACAGGCTTTTGGGTCACGCGGACCTGCGCGGATCTTTGAAGCTAATGTACTACCGGCCAACCGATAGATATTCACACTTCAGATGTTTAAACAGTGATTTTGCAATCTCAATTGCACTAATTTGTCGTCGTTTTAAAATCTCCCCCATAATCATTCATCTCTTTTTTTTCTTCTTTCTCATGAAAAAGGATTGAGCGACGCGTGACATGGCGGTACATTGAAAAAGGCACAAAGTTATTAAAAATAAAAAATCACAAATTCACAAAATAATTGGGGTTGAGGCGAACGCGAGGGGAGGGGGGGGGGGGGGGCGACGCGCCAGCACGTGTTCTCAAAACCGCTTAAATAGGCATGAAATTCTCTTTCAATTTCTCATCGACGAATTAATAAATCAATTATTCAATCAATCTCATCTTCTAATGTTAAATCATTTATAAATAAAATCATGTCTAATCGTCATCAGTTATTTCCAATTGAGAATAAATTCCTCGTCTCATTGGAGACGTAAAAAATAATAATAATCACTGACGAGACAAGAATGATGATAACAATACCGTGAATTTTTTTGTTTAAAAACAAAAGGGGAGTGTGAAAATGAAGTGAAATAAATTCAATTGATTTTCATGATTTTACGGGGGGGGGGGGGGGGGGGGGGGGGGGGGGGGGGGGGGGGGGGGGGGGGGGGGGGGGGGGGGAGTAGTTTTATCTACAAATAAGTCTATTTAATGTCTGCAAAAAATTACTTTCGTCATTGTTTATCGTACGAACTGCAATCACTAGCTACTATTATTTTGTTTTTTCTTTCTTCTTTCATGGCGTAATCATTTGATTCTCTAATTTCTCACTTTTTCGCGTCTCCATTGGCGCTATACTGTACAGTTTTAATAGGCTTTAGGCACAGAGAGTGAGCCAAACGAAGCTAAGAAGCACCAGAGAAGTGATTTTATTGATTGCAGTAGCAGCACTTGTTTTAGTTGTCTCATCGGCCGTATTAATTTTCGTTAATATTGGAGTAGTATCACCGTGGCCCTTGATGGGCCCCATACCCGAGCCGGAAGCCTCATTCTCGTCATCGACATCCTCGTCATCACTATTTACAACGATTCCTCGGTTCCAATTGGGAGTAGCACCACTACCAGATCCATCTAGCGCCTCGTCAGACAGCAAGACTCCACTGTCGGGTGCTGATGCCAACTGTGATTGCACCACCTGTCACAGGCAATATTTATTTGACAATTTTCCTAGCCATCCAGCGCTTGCGCAATTCAATTGTTATTACGTCAGATGACTCACCTGATTTATGTGTCGCAACTGATCTATGAGAACACTTGTGTTTGAATTACCGTAGTTCGAGGAGCCTACGCTCATGGCCATTGCGAATTCTGGATTGTATCTTTGGGCTGTCAAGCTCGAGTCAACGACTGTCTTTGTGTATCTGTAAAAATGTTAATTGATTAGGGTCTTCTCATTACTCGGTAATGGTTTAGTTCGTAACGAGTGCGGTAATAGTAGACTTCGTGACCTGAAAAGCCCCGCCTGCCTCTGTGACAACAGTATTATCAGCAATTTTAAACATATCAAAGTCTTTGCACAGATTTTTATGTAAATACCGAGATAAGGTGGGCCCATCACTCCATGCTGAGCGTGAATTATTATCAATCTGCTGAGTAAAAAAATTCCCTACACGTGAGAGAGAGATATATGACTCGAACTATTTTACACGTACGCATGTGAAATTCCATACCGGATGGGGAAAAAGTTGCTGAGGAGCCAGTGGAATGTAACAGAGATATCATAAAGATATAAAATCTGCTGGAAATTAAAGACACGCCTGATTGTCGTAGATTAATTGATCGGCTGTGTGTTGCCGGCAATCGGCAATCAGTGGGTAATTATTAGTGCCGAGAAGCCGATTTAATCGTGTGGAGAATTCAATACTGCAGCGATCTCTGACCCTGACTAGTCTTACAGCAGTTGCTGAACTGTCGATGATGTGAGACAACATGCCAAGGACGAGATGATCGGGGAATTTTCTTATTTAATTATTCGATTTTTACAGACTTTCCGGGATTCTCCTCGTCGTCTCTGGGGGAACCATCGAGAGGTCTACGTCTGCCAAATTAATTAGTCAACGATCACTTCGGGAGGCTGGTAAGAATGTAATCTTCTGATGTCACCTAACCAAAAAAACCTTAGCCGAGGATCCAATGAAATGAAGAAGTAGATAAAGGCACGCCTGATTGCCGCAGATTAATTGATCGGCAGTGTCCAATCGGCAATCGGCAATCAGTGGGGTAATTATTAGTGCTGAGAGGCCGATTTAATCGTCTGCAGAATTCAACATTGCAGCAATCTCTGATTGACCCTGACCAATAACTCTTACAGCAGTTGCTGAACTAGCGATGATGAGACAGAAGATGCCAAGGACTCGATGACGGAGAGGGGGATGAAATAAAAATAATGATAAGCTTTTTCCAGTAATGGGGCCAATAAATATTCCCATCATTCTGGGGAATTGTCCTCTCAGCCTCTGGAGAATGGGCCGGATAGTATGACCCAGCCAAAATCATTAATCAGTCAGCATTTCATTAGACTTGTTAAAATGTTGTCTTCTGACGTCACCAGAGCACACTTTATCTGCATCAGGATAGGAGAGTAGGGAGAAGTGAAGTAGCGGGGAGATCGGATGGTGTAGTCAGTAGGACGCCTAGCCGCCAATGAGTCTGGCAACGAGACCAAACGGGCGCCGTTCAGTCGGCTACGAGCTTAACCAAGTCTTTTACCCTCTATCATCTCGTCTTTCGCCAAGTATCTCTCCTTGTCCCTCTCTCTCTCACTGGCTCGTGACTCTCGACGCATAACTATTGCGTGCGGAGGCACTAACATCCACGGCCAAACTATAAAACGCTTCGACCCAACTATTTTCAACGACACCCACTCACATTCTGGGATACAGTCATCCTCGTACAGCAGAGGATCAATACTCTTTGATAGAATATAAATGTATATTGGGATGTTGAGTGATTGAAGCTTTGGAAATTGTTCAATTCCACACCGAGAGAATTTATTTATTTTTTTAAGTAAATATTGCACGTTTTCCTTGGGTAATTGTGGAGTATTTTCAACCGTTACATTATCCAACCGCGTCGCAGAATTTACTGTCTTTAACGAAAATTATGCACACGCCTAGAGAATTTTTGGCGAGGGGTGAACAAATTTTACTGGGACGTTGGGGGGTTTTCACGATAAACTGGATCGGTTTTATTCAGCAGAACAATTATTATTATTGCTCCAACTGTTTTTGTAGAATATTTGTTGTCTCCTCCAGGCCATTGTACGGTTTTCAGTAAATTTAATCGAAAGTATTAATTTAAATCTACAAAATTGAATTTAATTTGGCCGAAGTTTCGAGTGGACAATCACTCGCCTCCTCAGGGCAGATTGTTTATTTTATCTACAATTAAAAATTACATAATCCTATTGAGCAGCCATCGTCTATTAGCAAACAATTATTTTAATCTCACAGCAATTGACAAAAATTATTGAGAATAAATTTAAATGCCAAATTTTTTGCTGTTGTAGACCCCTGACGCTAAGTTTACTTAATCAGTCAACAAATTTAACCGAATCAGCGAAGTAATGTTCCCGGAGGAGCTAAAGTACTCCACGCTTACAAAATGAAACGGTAATTTCTCCTGAATTTTTCATTGCGTGCAAAAAAAGTCTTACTTAAGGCCCGGGTGTAATACTTGGTAACCTCCAAATCCCCGTGACTAATTGAGAGAAAAATAATTATTAAATCATAAGCAAACCTAATTTCCGACCTCTGCGCATGATTTCGGCAAGTCGGAAGTTATGTCCGCTCACGATTTGATCAGTATTTCACGTGTAATGAGTGACGGAGATTTCAAGGTGATAAATTATTACCCCCGGCCGTTAAAGCCTGACATTTTTCTGAATTATTTCCACCCCAACATCTCCCATAAAAATTGTCTCAACGGAGCCCAACGAATAACCAATTTTTGTATACTCACTCTCCAATCCGCTGACCATTCCAGCAATGCCTTTCGGGGTACTCTTCGCAAATGGCATCAGCAAGTGTGCCGTAGAAGGTGCGAGACCTAACGACACTGGCTAAAAAGTTGCCGAGCTGGCTGTGGAGTTGGGTTTGACTGGCGCGATGTACCTGGGAGTTTGGGTGAGGCACATCCCCAGGACGACTCTCAAGGCTCGACGAGAACAATGACGACGACTTGCTGTCAAATGAGGTTCCAAGATCGGTCGCTGGGGGCTCCGATATCTTTCCCACCTTCAGCTCCGAACGTCCACACAATTTGCGAACCTGAAAAACAAATAAGGCCTCAGTGCTCTCTCATTCTTTCCACATTTCCACCGGTTCCGAGGGGCAGAGCTAGAATGACGTCGAGTGGCGGTGGCAGGAAAACGTTGACATAATCGACAACTGGACAGTGTTATCGTCTGGCAAGTCCTGTTTACACCTCGGCACGTTCTCCAGCTATTTTTCTTTTCATTTTATTCATCCCCTCTCGCCGCGGGTCCTGGTTTCACTCGTATTTATGTATATAAAGCGGTGGAGAGCATGTCGAGGTGTGCCTCGTCGATACTTTCCTATTATCGGTAAGGCCCGTAATAGTCCGGTCAATGAGACCATAAAAACCTCGAGTAGGAGAAGTAATTGCTAAACAACTCGGATCGCACGAGATGCTGAAGTGAACTCAAAAGATCACAAATTAAAATTAAAATAAACAATTCAGCGGGTGGAATTTGTTATTAATGAGCCATCCTAAAAATCAGAGTATTTGTTTGTTGCAATTTTAATCGCTCCACTGAATTTCGAGACTTCTGGATTTAATGGTAATTTTTTTTTTTGCGCAATTGCACACACGAGCCCAATCAAGTTCTCAAGCCTCCGGATCTCGTTTTCTTTCGCCAAACTCGTGACTTCAAAAATATCTCCTTTGAATCAGACAATATTTTTCTTTTTCTTCTGATGTACGCATGAAAAAAAACAGACCCACACACACACACACGCGCGTAAAACCACGAATCCTCATAAAAGAGTAAACGTGTCACTTTCCAACAGCTCCCGGGATTTATACTGAATTTATCATTATATATACGTCATGCTGAGAATATAGAGACTGTGAAACAAATCGCAGTCCCACGCGTTTTAGTAATTTATTGGAGGCTGATGGAAAAGAGGGGGAGCTAGCCGCGGAGGGAGAGGGAGTTGAATAAAAAAAAGTAGTGAGAGTTGAAAAATCGTTGGCAAATATTTGGCTTCAGGGGACGTTCGGGCACCTCTTGAAGGCCAGGACGTGCCGTTGCAAATGGGGGAAATGAGTGGGATGGGGTCTCAAGCCTTGAATGGTTTCGGGTCAGACGCGATATCCAAATTTTCCAGGCCAGGATTGAGACCGCTTGCAACGCCGCGTGGGCGCCAAGTACGCTGGACTTTATTTCTTTTGATAGTCGTTATTATTCGCATCTCCTTCGCCAACTCGAAAATTTCTACCCGTCGTGGAGATACAAATGAAGAAATGAGGGCTTTTTATGATCCAGCCAGTCCTGGACTGACAATTCAGTTCACTCCGGTCATTTGCAATTTTTATTTTATTTTGGTATCGTTTCAGTCAAACTTATTGACTGCTCAATAAAAGTTAACGTCAGGAGTTTACAACAAATTTAATTTTTATATTCAATTTATTCTCAATAGGCAATTTTTGGCAATTGCTTAGAATAAAATAAGAGAGAGGCATCGGGAGTCTCGAATGAGCACTCGAATGAAAACTCGAATGCTAATCGATTTCATGAAAGTCGAATCGAAGTCTCTGGAAGTCGAACTCGAAGGGAAATGGGCGCGATTCCTATATAATAAGAGAGAGGCATCGGGAGTCTCGAATGAGCACTCGAATGACACTCGAATGAAAACTCGAA
>JAPYZN010003449.1:0-10888 GCA_030522865.1 Psyttalia lounsburyi | reverse complement strand
GAGCCGAAGGCGAGGTGGCCAACCACGCGAGCAAAAAACCCCATAAGGTACCGTCCGGCATAATATTTTGCCGTAGTGATTTTAGAGTTTTCGAGTTTGTGAAGTATGTAATACCAATTCCCGGACGAGAAAGCCCTAGAAGCCGTACGGCAAAGTACTTTTTCGACACATTGAGATGGAAAATTATGTTCGTAACTCGTGAAAAAAGTGGTTTTTGACTTGTGGAATTATATCACTCGCCATCGGCTCCTGATATAAACCTCCCACTCGCCAAAAACCATTTTTTTTCCCTTGTTACGAAATATACTATTATTCCAGCTCGATGGGAATCTAACGTTGGAAGAGAACGTATCAGATTCTACAGGACTTAAAATTACTTGGGATGCGTACAAAATATTTCGCGAAAAAAGTGGAAACATTGAGAAAATTCCCGGATTGGAGAAATTCACTGATGATCAAATATTTTTCATGGCCTATGGGAATGTGAGGAGCACTAAAATTATTCCTATTCGTCGCTTAATTACGTAACTTTCGTAAACTGATATTGTACTTATTTATTTGCAGACGTGGTGTTCATCGGAGGATGAAAAATATCTGAAACGGTTCGGCAACACCGACGAACATAGCCCAGCTAAACAACGAGTCAACGGTGCCGTATCCAATAACGCGGGATTTACGGCAGCCTTCAATTGTCCAGAAAATTCACCCATGAATCCTGCCAACAAGTGTAGCATTTGGGAGTAGTCACTTAGAACTGAGAGATGACAAGTTGTGTTTATCGATATATAAATTTAGATATTATATACGAGATCCTTAAAATGAGAAATTTTTTTGATTTGTCCATTTGAATATTAAAAAATATATACAAATTAAAGGACAAATAAATTTGTCATCACAAAATTACTAATTGAAGAATTACCACTTGGAAAAATAGTTCCAATCATCTCGGAAGGCTCCAATTCTCCAGATATTGAGGGAATTTCCTAGGAATCCAATGGAGTTGTCCCCTAGGTTGACTAGTTTTCGAGCAAGATGCAAAAAACTTGACTGGGGTCTGTCAAGCTCACCCAAGAAAGTGGATCCAAGATCTTTTTCGGTCGCAAAAGTGTGAAAAATGTACTTTCGACGGCACGACGCATTTCCAGGGGGAACTGAAAGTTCCCGAGGAATCCAATGGAATTCACCCCGGATGAATATCTCTTTTCATTCTCGAGATATCGCCGAAAAACTGAGATTACCGAGATCATAAAAAATTGAGATTTGCGGCAGTTTTTCCGATGGAAAATCAACCTTTAGCGGCATGAGGAGTACCGATTTCGATGCAAAATTTCCTGAGGAATTCATTGGAGTTGACCTCGTCCCGATATCTCAATTAGTTCTCGAGAAATCTGCAAAAAACTGAAAGGGGGTCAGCCAAAGTAACCCAGAAAGTAGTAATTTCGGCCTTTGATCGCTCTAGCAACGTCAAAAGTCCATTTTTCGCACTTTTGGCCTCACGAGAGTTTCTAAGGGATTCTAAAATTCCTAGGAATCCTATAGAGTAGTCGGGAAATCCAATGAAGTAGGCCTCATGCCGATATCTCAATTAGTTCTCGAAAAATCTGCAAAAAAACTGAAAGAGGGTCAGCCAAGGTGACCCAAGAAATAGTCTCTGAGGCATTTTTCCGCTCTGGCGGCTTGAAAAGTGCGAAAAATGTTCTGGTATCTTCTTAGGTCCTCGAGATATGGCCAAAATTGGAATTTGGACCTACCATGGCCGAAAAGAAAGGCTATATATTCAATACAAGTAGAATTAAAAAATTGCCAACGCCGGGATCACATCTGGGTCTGGAGTTGCCACCAGAGTAGTTTACTTTGCCCCCCTTACAAACAATTGTTCAGTAACGAATAAATTTAAATAATTGACAACTCTGGGAGTCCCCGAGTGGGACTAATTCCGGGTCGAGAGTACTCCCAGAGTTGATTATGCACCCTAAACCTCACCCACTTTGAGTGTACAATTATCAATTTCTCTGTTATCGACCCAGCAGACTTCGATAAAATGCTTATAATTGGCCGCAAAACTCATTGGAAGGACTGTACACGATTCCTGCAGCATCGGCTGGCGCAAGTTGAGCTCCGAGTTTCCTTTCTCCTCCCTCTCTCTACCTCTCATATTCTTGGGCTTTCGATACCCCCCGGCCGTGAGGACCCCCCTAACGTGACAGGTCGAACGTGTTTGGTTTATCGAGCGCAATACTTCGGAGGAAAATAAAAAAAACCTCAGCCTCTCGCGTCTTCCAAGACTCCAATCGTAATTCTCAGATCAGAGGCATCGGGGAAATAATTCAGAGTCAGGGGCTAAACATCACTCCAATCACTCCAAAAACTTTATCAGTACGCCATGCCGGTGACGCCCTTTCCTTTCTGAAGTTAATTAGTCATCATTGGACGGGGATTAATCATCGAACCTCTTTTGTAACGTGACTATCAGCAACTCTAGGGGTTTACTTTCATTATTCAGGAGACATGGACAACAAAGGGCGTAAGGTCATTGTTTGTGATAATGGAACTGGGGTAAGGTTATGTGCCACTGCAGAATCATCAGTCGTGTCATTGTTGAGATCAGTCTCTGGTGCTTCGATTTACTTGTAAAAATGGATTTTTCTTGTTTAGTTTGTCAAATGTGGATATGCTGGGGCCAATTTTCCAGCTCACATCTTTCCATCGATTGTGGGACGTCCCATTATCAGAGCTGTAAATAAAATCGGAGACATCGATGTGAAGGTATAAACAAAATTATCGCCGAGAACATTGTTAATTCGTAATTAAGAGGGAGTGGAGGGAAACCGAGTCATTCCAATCATCAGTAGCTCGAGGACAATTTATATTGACTCAAATTGTCAACCAAATTATTCATCAAATGATCAACAAAGTATTAAACCATTAGTTTCCATCCATGAAATCATTTTCGATTCTTAATTATATTAAATCTTTTTTGAGTTATATTATCATTAAGCCAATAAGCACCCAATTTTCGGGATTATTTGACAGTGAGAGGGGAAATCATTCATTAAATTCGCGATATTGAGGATTGGGCGAGTCTCGTTTTTCTCCCACTCACGGCAATAACTTTTTCCACGACACCAGAATTAAAATAATCCAGCTGAGTGAAATGTAATTTATAATCCTATTATTGTATTTTCAGCAAGAACTTTGCGTTCGTGTAAGTCAATTTGTAGTATCCAATAGTCTTTTGTGCTAGACATATTAAGTAAAAGTGAGAATAAAGAGAGGAGGAGATGATTTTCTTAACAAAACTCCAGTATATCAAGTCCCCCCAATAATAATAGCACAAACTCACGTACCCAAGACTACCGATCAGATATGTAACAGTTTTTATATTAAATTATTAATCGTATTCATGTGCTTTACACATTTGCCAACGATATAGGACGTGCTTAACATGCCTGTAAGTCAATACGTATCCCCTATAACCAATTATGAATGTTTATCAGGACAATGCTCATTATTGTTTTTTTGGTTTATCCACGAAATTGAATTGCTTGATGTTTTTGCTAGTTATTGAGAATTAATGTGTCGTTGTCATGGAAGGAGAATGTGCATTTGGATTTATTTTAGTGCAAGTGATTTTTCGTTGTGTGTCGAGGGAATGTGCGGGTTATGAAGATGTTGGGGGATTTTATTTAATTCTTATTTATTTGAATATGAAAACAGGAATTGATGGTGGGAGATGAAGCGAGCAAACTGCGATCGCTTCTGGAGATTAGTTATCCCATGCAAAATGGAATTGTCAGGTATGAATTACGTTTTTGTGGATTTTTTTTTTCGTCTACGGGAATTCCTGGTTTAATTGTTAACAAGATTTGTCAAACTATTGGTTCTCGGAAATTTTAAGACGTTTTACGTTTCTGTTTAATTCGGAAATATTGATAAATTATTGATTATTCGGATTTTTTTTTATTCAATCAAACGTCATGTCTTCGTTCTTCAGAGTCTTCCAGGAAAATACTTGTCGAGTTTGTTTTTAACTTTCGTAGTTAATTATTTAGTCATAAAATTGAGGCTATTGTCGATTGTGGATGCTAACAACAGAATATTTACAGGAATTGGGCGGATATGTGCCACGTGTGGGATTATACGTTTGGCCCTGAAAAGATGAATATCGATCCTCGGGAGTGTAAAATATTGCTAACTGAACCGCCGATGAATCCAACGACAAATCGGAAACAAATGATTCAAGTATTACTCATTTTTCATTGATAAATGTTTTACAAAATTCAATAGAAAGGTCAATTCGATAGAAAAATCAATGGGAATTATAGGATTTCTATTAAAATTTTCCAGTGTTTTTTGCGCTAATTCTATTGGACACTTCATTCTTCCATTTTTCTCTATAAAAATAGACATCGATTTTACCATTTTTGGAGAAAGACGGTCGGAATACTGTGTCTAAACTTTGAAAATTTGTGGTCAGTAATTCCGGTAGAAGAAATTTCAAGTGGCAATTTTCAATCAAAGTTAAATTATTAATTGTTTTCTATTAAATATCTAATCAAATCAGCCCAAAAATAGCCACAACCAATGATAAATCATCTGATGTTCTCCCTTTTTTCTCAAATTTTGTTCGTCTCCAGTAATTCTGGTAGAACAAATGTCAAGTGACAATTTTCATTCAAAATTAAATTATCAATTGTTTTCCATTTTATCCTGATAAAGTTAGTGCAGAAACGAATTGAATTTTCTGTCGAATTCCCTAAGTTTGCTATTAAATTCTAATCCTGGATGATTATTGTGAAATAACCGGTGGAATTTTGCAGATGATGTTTGAGAAGTACCAATTTGCAGGGGTTTACATTGCAATGCAGGCAGTACTGACACTCTACGCCCAAGGATTGATCAGTGGAGTCGTTGTGGACTCTGGAGACGGTGTCACCCACATCTGTCCCGTCTACGAGGAGTACGCGCTCCCGCATTTGACTCGTAGACTCGATATCGCCGGGAGGGATATTACAATGTACCTCATTAAATTATTATTACTGCGGGGTTACGCTTTCAATCATTCAGCGGATTTTGAAACTGTTCGAATGTTGAAGGAAAAATTATGTTACATCGGGTACAACATCGAGACTGAGGAAAAATTAGCAGTTGAGACGACTGTCCTCGTAGAATCTTATACTGTAAGTTACATCGAAATTAATTGAGCCATAATTGTCTTACAATTTTTTTAATCATAAGGCAATTGACGATTTCCTGCCGCCTTCAGTGATTTTATTTAAAAAATAATTAATGTGGGGATAAAATTACAATTGCAAGCAAATAAACTACATAAAAAGGGGGAAGACAAAATTAATTACTTGATTTGTTGAATAATCGCTCAATTTATTGTTTAATATTCGTAAATTTTATTTGGTTTTGCCTTGAGATTAACGGCATTGCCAAACAAAAGAAGTCATTTATGGTATTGAATAATTATTGACTATTTTTTTCGGTTAAACACTTGTCATTGAATTCCTCATTATTTTAATGTTTAGCTGCCCGACGGTCGAGTAATTAAAGTCGGCGGTGAACGATTTTCCGCCCCTGAAGCTCTCTTCCAACCGCATTTGATAAACGTAGAAGCTCCAGGGATCGCTGAACTAGTATTCAATACTATCCAATCGGCAGAAATCGACATGAGGAGTGAATTGTATAAGCATATTGTGCTCAGTGGAGGTAGTACGATGTACCCAGGATTGCCCTCGAGGCTGGAGAGAGAAATAAAACAGCTGTACCTTGAACGAGTGTTGAAGAACGACACGTCCAAACTAGGGGTAATTAAAAACCTTCAACCTCACTCCACTTCAACCCTCCAATCATTAATTAAGACCCCGGTCTGCATTTTTTTAATCCCTAGATTTTTCAGAATTCCCCAGAATCCCTGCTCATTATAACCGTTTACGGGGTTACTAATCACGACCGAAAACAGGCATGAATAATTATGATCTTGGGTCAGACGAAAGGTTATAATATCCAACATGTCGGCAATTAGGTCTCAGGGGGAATAATGATAATCAGAGTATGGTAATGCACTTTTCACGGTCGCCTATTTTCTTCCGAACGACGAGAAGTTTACCCAATATGGCCGCCGAATTTCACTCGCGAAATAAACACGAATGATAATTCCTACGAAAATAACACACAGTGGAGAGCTAATTGCCGACATGTTAGATTGTATTACCTTTCGTTTGGCCCCAAGATCATAATTTTTTATGCCTATCTTCGACCGTAATTAGCAATGCCGTAAATAGCTGTCATGAGCGCGGATTCTGCGCAATTTTGGCGAATGTAGGAACAATTTTTCTTTTAATCGGAGTCCAGGTCGGACCTTAATTAATTAATGATTCGATTGATTAATTACAATTAATGAAACTCGTAATTATCTTTGTTCGTCAGAAATTCAAAATTAAGATCGAGGACTCGCCAAGACGTAAAGACCTCGTCTTCATGGGTGGAGCTGTCCTAGCAGAATTGACAAGAAATCGAGACTCCTTTTGGATTACGAGGGAGGATTACGAAGAAAAGGGACTTAATGTGTTGAACCAATTGGACAATTACGATTCAACCCCAATAGAATAATTTAATTACCTGGGCCAAGGATCGAAAAGAGTGAGAAAGAGAGAGAACTCACGACAAAAAAATTATTGGCAATGGGTTTTCATTCTCATCGACATCATCCTCAGTTGTCAGAGATTGAGTCGAATGCCAAGTTTTTACATTTTTTTGTACAAGTGTTGTGTATTCTGTGTTGTCACATGATTTATTTTCAATCTTCGCTGAAGGGCGTATCGCCTTTTTTCAAGAAAGCCGAAATTCTCGATAAAAACTGGAGATTTTTTCGGCAAAATCATCAGAAAATTATTATTTTTTTAGTAGCATTTATTAATTAATTAGCAGAAGAAATCGAGTAATTCCATTTCATACGATTACTTTAAAAAAAGGTCCTATCGTCTACAAAAAAAAACAGTTAAAAATTTGTAAAATTAAGGAATTAATTGGATTTTTAGGAGTAAAAAAATTAAAAAATTATCATTTTCTACAGGAAAAGTGAAAAACAAATTTAGATGTATATTTTCCTCTTCTCCCTGCCTTTCCCGTACAAGTCAATTCGATTCGTCCTATGTCATTGTCATTCCCCAATCGTCTGTTATAATTTTATTATAAATTGAGCTTTCTGTGATAAAAATAAACATTGCGCTATTTGTTTTCACTTTCTCTGTTAAAAATCGTAGTTTTTAATTTTATTACTCGATATTTTTTGTTAATCAACAAATAATGAACCTTTAAAAGCACAATTGGCTATCAAATACCTCTAGCACACGAAAAAATCGGTGCAACCCCTCGTAACCGTGCAATTAACTTATTCATTCAACTGGCGATTTAATCGTACTTCGATGGAGTCAATTTACTAACGTTTACTGAGATGATTGTCACGAAGGAAAATTCATCGTTTCAACTGGAGGCTCGCGTGAGAGAAGTAGATAAACGTATTGCGCTGCTCAGCGTTGTGTAAATAACGTGCATTTTCATTCAATATTTGTTTTTTTTTTTTATACGAGAGAATTCCAATTTTGTTACAACAATGATTATATTTCCTTTAATTGAATCATTAAACCACAATGAGCTCAAAATGTCCATTTATTTTCAATTAGGCAGGATCGTACTGTCAGATTTAAGCAATATTATATGTATATTTTTAATCAATTTTCGTAATAGCATAAATCTAGAACAGTCTTTATTAAGTTTCATTCATTATTTGCTCACAATTTTACACAATCCTCTTTCCACATTTTTTTTTCTTCATTGTATAAATAAAAATAACAATATAAATTGTATTTTTTTTCCAGTATTATACAGAGGCGAATATAATTATAATTGGCAGAATGTAACAATGGATAATGTTCGTCAATGAGTTCTTTACCTTCATCGTTATTTAATTTTTTTTATCTTGTTTCATTTTGTACAAGTTTTCGTCTTTCTCTTACACTCGATTTGTGACAAATTTTACACTTATATAGCGACAGATCAGTAAAAATTGCAGATTAAAGTAATGCTCATTAATCGAAGGAACGATAAAAAATACCAAATAATAGATTAATTGTTTTAGTTAAAATATAATGGGCTTGTCTTTGCATTGATCAATGCAAAAACTGGTGAATCGTTTCAGGAATTTTGGATATTCACGCTTGTAGACAGCACGAAGGACAGCAGCTGGTGCCCAACCGCCAGGATTCACTGCAATTAACAATCAATCCATTAATAATTTATTTAAATTGTTCATCCAAGAATGCAAAGATAATGAATACTTACCAACAGAGCAATACGTAATTTTACATGTCAAATCTTCACGACGTATGTTTTGGGGATCTTTTGGTGGATCGATGAAGGTTTGACAGACGAGGCAGACTGTTAAGTAGACCCTAACACATTTTCCAGAATTTGGCTGAGGAAAAAAAGTATTAAACATTAATTGACTCATCAAAGCTGTCTGCGCTAGTTAAATTCTTAAGTAAGTAAATAATTGATTCAGCTGATTGGATAATTTCTTAGCTATTGATTAATTAATTATCAATGATATTCAGGAATTAATTGCCGAGTCATCTGTTCCATATTGAGTTAATTAATTAACAATTAGGGGAGAGTGGGACAGAAGGAAACGACTTCAATTGACAATATCTCGGGATCGGCTGATTGAAATTGGATAATTTTTGTTTCATATTAAAGCTCGTGTTGTCAGTTTCAATATGAGAAAAAATCATTCAATTTGCCTCTGCCAATCCCGAGCTATTGCCAGTTGAAGTCGCTCCGTTTTGCCTCACTCTCCACTAATTGATTGATGAGTTCAATCAGTTAATCGAACAGCCATTTTTTTTTAAGTCTCATTATTGAATTTACCGGATATTGAGGATGCTCTGTGCTATGATTACAAACAATCCACAAGTCAGCGGCGTCCTGATCCTCGCTATCAGCTACACTTCGCATATGCGACCAGAAGAGCGCGTCGCGCTGACTAGCCGGCCAGATTCGCTTGTGCGTCTGGAGAAAGACTAATGTATCATTTGCAATTGTCTCGACGACGGTCATGTCCTCGAGAGTTGCCTCCCAGCCACTCCTGTACTCGGGACTGAAGAAGATCTCGCAGACTTCGCGGGCGGTCACACCCTTCACCATGTGACACGCCTTCAGGGGGTCCACCACGAGACCGTCTGCCTCCTCCTCACGTCTGTACATTTTCATTTCACCATCCTCGGCGAATAATTGCCAACCACCTGCACCACCCACTCCCAAACGAGCGTAGTGCAGCTGCTCGAGGGTTACTTTCTCGATCTGATTGCGAACAATGGGAATTCAGTGACTCATTAGTCAAAATTAGCAAATTCCCCTGGGCTATTTTTATTTTTTATTTATCGATTGATTCTAATTTCATGTCTTTCCAATGTCTTTTTTATCTTTTAGAGTTAATAGTCAACATAAAAAATTTAATTAAAAGTTTTAGAACGGTCTGCTGCAGACGTCTGGTGAACGTTAGTCTTACCTCAGGCCATAATTTATGATTTTTCGCTGGTGTCACTGGACTCAACGCAACGGACACTGATTTCTTCTTCAAACGATCTCGCAGTTGATTGTCCTCGTCAATTTTATCCAGTCCAGTCTCGACGGCATCGTAAAACTCCTCGTCACATAGAGCGCTGTGTGGGCCTTCCTTCAAAATTAAACATCAAAATTATTTATAATATTTCATTATTTTTCGCTTCTCGTTCTGCCTCTTAGTTTTTTTTCGCGTGCATCTCATCCATTTCTGCTTTCTTAATATCTATTCTCAATCCCTGCAATTCAGGAATTGGTTCATTAGTTTTTATAATTTTTTAATTCGTTTTGAGTGACATTGTAATTATTTTTCCGAGCAGTGGCCTTAATTATTCTGAAAAATTCACTGATTTTGATGAGGTTATTTTGCAGTTTCACCAATTTATCATAAATTCCGTTGATTTTTTTGCTGGGGTCCCCCTCTAATTAACCAAAATCTCTGACAATAAATTATTCTTCTCAATCTTCAAGATCACATATAATTAATAACAAATTTTATTTTCAATCCTCAAAACGTCCCGAAAAAAAAAATATTCTTTTTACAATACCTGCCGAAAAAGTTCCCTTTTCGGTACGGTTTTTCATTCGTAAAGTGTTACTTTTCCGAACAGTGTGCGGAAAAGTCAAGGTCATGTGTAAAGTGAAATACGAGTGCGTAAAGCTTCGCTTTACGTACGAGTTTCACTTTACGCACGACCTCTAACTTTTACGCACTCCGCACACAAAAAAACCACTTTACCCTGCAAGCCTCCCCTCGAAGCGAACTTTGGCAGGAATTGCAAAATAGTATGTTTCGTAACAAGTGAAAAAAAAATGGTTTTTGGCGAGTGGGAGCTTTATATAATTCCACGAGTCAAAAACCACTTTTTTCACGAGTTACGAACAATATTTTTCATCTCAATGTGATGAAAAAGTACTTTTTCATCACGCTGTGTCGAAAAAGTAACTTTACAGCCACTCAACGCGAAGCGTACTTAAAAAGTACTTTTTCGGCACATTGAGATGAAAAATTATGTTCGTAACTCGTGAAAAAAGTGTTTTTTTTTTCACTTGTTACGAAATATACTATTTCATCACGCTGTGTCGGAAAAGTAACTTTTTCGACTCATTTAGATGAAATAGTATATTTCGTCCCTGGCGCCCGAAAATCCGCGATTCTAACCTCACTCCGTTCGGTTAGATCGCGGTTTTCGGGGCCAGAGACGAAGAATTTTATACATCACTCGGCGATAAAAGTATTATCTGACTCATGTGATTATAA
>JAPYZN010003444.1:0-21956 GCA_030522865.1 Psyttalia lounsburyi | reverse complement strand
CCATCAGTACTGGAAGAAAAAAAAAAAATAACAATATTTATTTCGCGGAACAAGGGGAAAAATGGAAGGATTTGAAAAATCAATAACTCGGGACTGGCCGAACGAAACTGGACGATTTTTATTCCAAATTAAAGCTGAAAATCTGAGCTTTAATATGGAATAAAAATTAACAAATTTCACTCTGCCAATCCCGAGTTATTGCCAATTGAAGATCTGCCATTTTTCCCCACTCGTCCAAAATGTGTGGAAATTTGGGAATTTCCTTTTTTTTTTGTTTTTAATTTTGGAGAATTTTATTCTTTTATTATTTTATGCGGGAATATCCGTTGGAAATTAAGTGAATTGAAATCCATGCGCACGTCATGGCGCACGTGAACTGATAGCCGTGAGAGACTAGGCGAGCCCAACGCGTCATTTCCTTTTTATTTTTCTCTATTGGAATTCAATACTTGATATGCTCCCTCGGCATTCGTTGCAAGTCTCGTTCGGAATTTATTATATCCCAATCCCGAAGCCGCAGGATGTGGTAGGGACGAGAAACAATACGAGAATTATTTTTTTTTTCAGAAAAAAGTGTCTTTGAGAATACGAAAGTCAATCTCTCACTGGAATTGAGTAAAAATCAGGGAATTCCCACGAGTTCACGAGACATTCAATTTCAAGGTTAATTTAGTAATTGAATGACTGGATTAATGGAGATTATCCCCTTTAAATGTCTGATAAATCAATTTTTTAGAGAAAAAATTCTCTTTGAGAACTTGAAAGTCAATTCCTGCCTGAAATTCCCAAAAAATCAGGGAATTCCCGTAAATTCAGGGGCGATTGAATTTCCGGTTATTGGATAATTGAATTAATTAGAATTATCACCTCGTATGTGCGATAAATCGACATTAATGACCTCGATATGGGGGAAAATAACAAGTGGAAGTAGTCCGGCTGAGAATCGTAAATTACCGAATAGTGTCCATATTCTGAGAATGTACTTTATGATACGTTGACAGTGAGGTTTAACGTCTCGACTCGGGGATGAGTTATCGTTGGTATTAACAGCACTTGTATCTCACCAAAAACTATAACACTTACCCTACATTATCTACTTAGAGACAACGATAAGACACAGTTAATGCCGTTGAGATTATGACTAACGCGTAATTTTGTCGAGATTTTCGGTTTTATGTGCTCATTTAAATAACGGGACATGTTTAATCAGAGATAATGCAACAAACTATCAATTCCAAGATGTCCCCAAAACAATAATAGTAAAAAATTCTGCCAAAGTACAAAAAAATTAAACCCCAAAATCTTGACAAATTTGGGGGCGATTGGGGAAAAAATCGAGGGCCTTCAATTGACGATAACTCGGGATTGGCAGAGTAAAAATTAATAATTTTCATTGCATTTTGAAGATCAGATTTTCAGCTTTAATTTGAAATAAAAATTGTTCAATTTCATTCGGCCAATCCCGAGTTATTGTCAATTGAAAAAAATCCATTTTGTCCCAGTCTCTTCTACTGCGCTCATTGTAGTGGAATATTTAATCTGAAATAATTCCCTCGGGATAAAATAATTAGCGAACGAGAAAATAATGATAGAAAAACGTCAAATTGGAGTAATTGCGTTTTACGGCTGAGCGAGCGAAATAAAATGATAAATCTGCCACGATTTGACATTCGAGAAGAACATGAGGGTTCCCTTGCAAATGGGCGACAATATCCATACATTATATTGCACGTACAACCCCTCCCTCCCCCCCTTTTTGTTCCAACTCCTAAATAACTCCGACGAGACAAGCATTTCCTGAGGGTGTCAAACATATTCAGTCGGCAAATATTGTTGCACGCGTTAAATATTAAATTATCTGCTTCGTGAGTGATTTTGGGGAAATTGTTGGGAGATTTTTTGGTCCCTCCGCATTTCCACGTCATTTAAGTTTGGGAATTGATTGAGAATAATGTGAGGACAATTTTATAAAATTGGAGGTATAGAATCGATTGATTATGGAATGAGAGACTTTTTATTTTGGGAAATTATTTTTTTTGAGTCACTAAGACCTCATTGGGACGGAACAATTGGCTTCTGAGTAATTTCACTCGCGACGCTCACAATTCACTCGAGGTCTGAGGCAGAACAAAATTTGTCAAAACTTAAAATTTAAAAAATAGATAATTAGAGGGACGAGGCCCTCTCGATCTCATGAGATAAATTTTTTGTAGTACCGCAGACCTCACTGGAGCCAAACAGTCGTCTTCTGAGTAGTTCCCGCTCACAATCCGCTCAAGATCGCAAACAGAAAAATTGTTTAAAGTAAAATTATAAAATTGGTTACTAAAAGAACTCTACCTCTCTCGAAACAATTTTTTTGTAATCCCTAAGACCTCACTGGAGCCAAACAGTCGTCATCTGAGTAATTCCCGCTCACAATTCGCTCACAATTCGCTCAAGACCGGCGACAAAAAAATATTTAAAAAAATAAAAATGAAAAAATCGCTAATTAAATAAACGAGGGGCTCTTCATTGCCCTCAATAATTTTTTTCCAATACCTCCAACCTCCCCTGAGCGAGCCCAGTCATCATCAGAATAATTTCAGTACTCGCTCAATACCCTAGGGTAAAAAAAAGGGATTAAAAACCGCAAGGATTTCACATCCCCTGTAATCCGAGTCTTTCAGCTCGACTGGGCGACGATATTCACCCATTACACCCCACATACATACAAACTCCCCCCTCCCTTTGTTCCAACTCCTAAATAACTCTCGATGGCGCAGGAGACCTCGACAAGTTCTTCCTGAGGGTGTCGAACATATTCATTTGATTGGAGTGTCCCTGTCCCTGTGACTCTCGACAATGCACTTGACTTCCCTCGGCTCCTCCTAAATCAACCCTATAATAAAAAATACCCACGCACGTATAAACCAAAATGGAGGAGCTGGAGACCAGAGGGAAGAAGAAGAAGAAGAAGTAAAAAAAAAATTGTGGGAGGGAAAAAAAAAAATTCTGAGAGCTCTTGAAAGGATTCATGGGAGGAGTTTCAACCCCCCCCGGGGGGGGGGGGCTTAAAGGAAGAAACAATATCACGCGAGAGAGGATTGAAAAGGCCCACTGGCTTTCGCGTTCTTATATATCTAACATGACGATATCGTGTTGTACATGAACGCTTGGGGGATTGCATTGTTGTAGCAGTGAGGTGGAGTCTGTTGGATTGCAAGAGGCTTTTCAACGTTGGATGATGGCTTACGAGCCGAATGGCCCGTGCGATATAAGATCAGTCTCTACTTTATTTTCTTTATTCCGAGTAATGTACTCTCAAAGAACTCCCCGAGCTTTTGTTTGAGCACATGGAAGGAGTTATTTACTCATTGCCAGCTACTGTTTGCGACTCTAGAGAGAGGGGAGGGGGGGGGGAGGGGGGGGGGCATCTTCGTAATTGGACTCAATTCAATGGTTTCAATATCAACAATTTTTGAAATGAATCTTTTGTCCGGAAAAATTCCCTCTCCTGATTTTTTGTTCTCCCTTTGCTCGTCATTTTGGCCGAATTATCCTCCCCGGAATTCCCGCGATTGCCGGCATTTTTTGGTGGAGTTTTATCTTCATAGGAATTTTAGGATTTTGGGAAATTAATGAGATGGGAATTTTAGAGTTTGGAATTTTTATTTTGAGGTAAGGTTACGGTTTATTTAAAATTGAACTTGGTCAATTGAAAATAACTCGGGATTGGACGAATGAAATTCGATGATTTTTATTTTGTATTAAAGCTGAAAGCCTGAGCTTTGATATGACATTAAAATTTTTGAATTTCACTCTGCCAATCCCGAGTTATTGCCAATTGAAGATGTTCCGGTTTTCCTCACTTGCAACATTTGATTGGCCAAATAAATGATTTTTCCTGGGTTTTTTTTTTTTATATTTATATTAATATTATAGGATTTCCCAATAAATTAACTTGACAAGGGAAATTATCTACCAGTAGCAATAAAAATAAAAATTAATCTGATAAAATAGGAATTAAAATCGAAAACATTGACGGAAAATATTATTTCAGTTTCAATTCGATTAAAAATAAAACGAGAAATTGTGAATTGTCGCCCCTTAATCTGATTCTACACTCGTCCGTTATTGCGTTATATTTCTCATCGGCTCCGTCAACATAAGTTAATCTTTAATAAGATGATGAGATTTGTAGGGATTCCGGGTGAGTTAAAAAAGACAGACAGAAATTCCCCTCCCTAGTGAAGAATTTTCACCATCAACAAGCCAAGCGAGACGGATAATTTGATCGAGTAGTTTGGTAGACGTGACGCTGATTAGATTTACTGACCCCTCTTCATTGTCCACACCACCGAGAATTCCAAAAGTTGTTGTGTGTATTCAACCCATTGTCGTTGAATAAAAGCCTCATTGGTTAGCCCTGAATTGTCCCTTCGCCAATTGCCATGAATAACTTTGGTATTGGAGGTCTTGTCAGCCTAAATGTCGAACCACAATCTCTATTTTGGATTCAATTGGCGGGAGGGGGGAGGATTTTGTCGGGAACTTGTGCTTTCTGATTTTATGGGGACCAGTGGAATTGAGTCGACTCGGATTTATCCGGACTTTCGATAGAAAAAGTCATTGACTGCAATTTTTCGAAATTTTACGTTGTAAAATTATTCAATTAATTCAGTTAATTCGTGTGTTCAATTCATTGAAATATTTGGTCGAGGGAATTTGTTGATTGAACTGTACTAACTTTCAGAAATTATTTGTTTGTTATTAAAAAATTAACCAACTTGAAATTTGATAATCCTCAAGTGAAGATCAACCCGACATTGAACGTTGATTATCTCGTTAACAAACAGTTTTACGGAAAAATGTCATAAAACATTTCTCGACGGAAATTTTCCCAACTGTATAAAAGATTTAATGACATTTTGCCGTAACTGCTGTCATAACCGAGATAATTTCCCATTTATAAAATCAAATTTTCGATTTTAAGTCATTGAGAAATTTGTTTTGATGTCGGATTTTATTAAATTTTTTCTCAGTATTTACTTCAGATTATTTTCTCCTGAACTTGTCAAGGAACTTAATTACGCGGTCTTCGCTCGCATTTATCCTCCCCCTCCCTCGGCCGACAACCTAAAATGTAAAAGTACACGCGCCCGGTGGGCTATCAGTCATGATTTTTAGCTGAGGCATTTACGGGTGAGGGTGCGAGCCTGGAGGGACAATTGAACGTTAAGTTCCAGTATCTTCTTGATCCTTATGTTGTCCCTCTCAATTCACCCTCACAACTTTCTCAATTTTGTTATACTGTACATGAAGGGAGTCGATATTGCGCAATGCCCGGTTTACCACCCTCACTCAGAATCGAGTGGATGGTATGAGACAAGCCAACAGAAGAGATTGCCTATATTGATAACAACTCCGCCTTCCGCTGTAGAACCCTCGGAGGTGTTCTCTCTCTATATATTCGGTTGACGCCCAAACGATTTCGCAATTGACGATTTTCGGGGCGGCCAGGGGGTGGCAACTGGCGGAGCTCTCGATGAGAAAAATGAAAGTTATTGGTTTCAGTTATTGCTTTTACCCGCGTTTATTTTGATTTTTAAGTCTATTTTTTTTTCTCTCGTGGCAAATTTACTCTGCCCATGTTGGATCGTGTTATTTATCGGTGGATTAGGCTGCGAAAAATATTGGGGTGAAGTACAGCGATGAATACAGATGAGGCGATCAAAGAGAAAAGTCGGTTGAGAAAATGATTTTTTAATTTTTACGAGTTTATTATGCGCATCTTATCCGACTGCGGTACTATCGGTTGTCAATTATTGGTTGGGATTAATGGGAAGGTCTCGGGCACTTCGGTAAATCGAAATTCTGTTGAAAATATTTTTTTAGACAACTGAAATTGTTTTTTCAAACAATTTCCAACGAAATTGAAATTTTAAGAGAAAAAATCCCGGTCTACTCGGGATATTATGACTGACGATGACTCGGAATCGGCAGTTATCGATTATCGAAATCACTCCTTCCTCGCTGTCCATTTGATGATTTGTGTCGGCGAAGAAATATTTTCGATATCAATAATATTATAATCATTTTTAAGATTATCGTATTATTATTATTGTGGTTGTATTATATTATTTATAGAATGTCGTTTGTGTTAATTGCTTTTTAATTAAGTTTTAACGGCTTTAGAATGTTTTTTTAACGATTCTAATTCGTAAAGTCATCTGAAGGTAATGCGTCGATTGGATTTCTGGTTTTTGAATCGAAGCGAAAATTCTGTTGAGGAAATAATTTTCAAATCTTGTCCAACTGCGGTCCAATCGGTAGTCAATTATCGTCGGGAAACCGGAAAATTCTAAGCACTTGGGAAAATTGAATTCTACTAAAAATATTTTTAGGTGACAATTTTTTTTTCCAATTCCAATAAAATTAGGATTTAGGGGGAAAATTCCGATCTTAGGACTCATGGGAGAATTCATTGGTCAGCTGGCAATGACAATCGCGAATGAATTCCAATGAGAAGTCAGTATGCCACGTTTACGATTTTAAAAACAGTTTTTCAATTTTTTTTCAAATTTTGGGTCACGTCGCTAATGACCGATCACACCGTTTCCCAGATCATTAACGATATCGGAGACTTGATTGGTATATAAGTGGCGATGGATATGGAGGTGTTATCAGTTGTCTAAACTACGCGTAAGTGATCAGTACCCGAGGTCCAGAACCAGCCAAAAATCAATTTCAATCATGAAATTTTTCGCTGTGAGTACCCCAACTTGAAATTGAATTACCCTGACGTGAAAACCAAGTCAATTATTAACGGGGAATTATCTCATTACCAAGTAATTTTGCGAGGAAAATGTAGAGAGACATTCTTGTCGGAATTTTTCTCAGCTTTATAAAAGATTTTATGACATTTTGCTGTAATTTTTGTCATTATTGAGCTAATTTGACATTTGTGACGATGGATTGACACGGTTGAAGATAAACGAGTTAAGTATTTCATTTTGGTTAAATCGAGATCGGCCTGGGAGATCTGTCTTGAAATCTACGAAGCATTGAAAAATCGATAACAGTCTTCTCTCGCATCTAAAATCATCTGCAATGACAGCCGACAATTCCTGAGGCCCTAAAATCTCCTCAATTTTCGCAGTTCATTTTTCTGCTGATCGCCTTCGCGGCTGTCTCCTACTCGAAGCCAGTGGAGGAGGAGTACCTGGACGAAATTACGGAGGCCATTGTCGGCGTCCCAACATTAGAAGAAATCCAGGCCTTCCTTACAGACCAACGCCCCCTTCCTTACTACCTTTTGGATCCCCGCTGATCGATTGATTTGGCGAGGATCTCGACCAGAACGAGTGGAAAGTCAAAAAAGTGGACTCAATCGACCTATCGATTTATCTACGCGGCTCTCATTGTCACCGATTTATTAGCAATATGTATTTTTTATTCCTCTTAGACTAAATAAACACACTTTTGATGACAGTTTAATATATTTTTGTTTCGGTAATTGATTACTGGATCTTCATTTGCTTCGTCGTGAACCACTGAATTTCGGGGGGGAGTTCAGGTGACAATAACTCGAGATCGGCTGAGTGAAATTTGATGAATTTTATTGCATATTGAAGCTCGGATTATTAGCTTTAATTTCAAATAAAAATCATTCAATTCCAATCGGCCAGTCCAGAGTTATTGATCATTGAAATTATTCCTCTTCGCCACGTTCTCTATTTGAAATGTTTTCTCTGCGAAAAAATATTTTCTATATAAATAATAATAATTTTTAGTATTATCGTATTATTATTATAATTATTATTGTTTTATATTATTTATGGAGCGTCTTTTTTTTGTTTATTTCCCCAAAAATATTTCGTTTAGCGAACCCAATTCCGGAAATTCCCAGCGGAGAGTTCCAAACCTCGTGGCTCGCTTGAAATTCTTGTGAGAAAAAAATATTATATTTTCAAAATAATATTTTTCTTTTCTCATTGTGGAAGACGTTTGGCTATTTCACGGAGTCCCTCCGCGCTCATGAGCGACTGAATTAATAAGCTCGCAATGACAATCGCTAATTAATTCTAACGACACAATACAAGTTACAAGAGCACGTTCGCGATTGTGAAACACTTTCGTTAATATTTGGCAGGCGTTCAAGGACTCAATTGCCCAAGTAATCCTTGCAACTTAAACAGCCTAACAATATCATTGACAGTACAGATACATTGCAATGGTGTTTGCCGGCTAGTTACTCAGTGGTCGGTAAACAGTGTCACGTCACTAATGCCCGATGACAGTCTCATCACGTCCCGAAACCACTGACGATATCCGAGGCTCTAGATCGGTATATAAGTGGCAATGGATGTACAGGTGGTATCAATAGTCTCAACTGCGAGTCAGTGAACAGTACCGAGTACCCAGAACCAGCCAAAAATCAACATGAAATTATTCGCTGTGAGTACACAAACTTGAAATTCAATTACTCCCCCCAGAAAGAACAAGTCAATTGCGAACGGGGGATTATCTCATTACCAACCAGTTTTCCGGGAAAATGTCAAAAAACATTTTTCAACGGAAATTTCCTCGGCTGTATAAAAGATCTTATCACATTTTCCCGTAATTTTCCACGTTATCGAGATAATTTCGTATTTATAAAGACGCGTAGAAACAGTTAAAAATCGATGAGTGAAGTCTTCAATTTTGAATAAATCGAAATAAATTTTAATAAATTTCGATAATTTTTTAATCACTTCACTTCAGCAAGTCCTCGATCTTCTCCTCGCCCTCCCCCTAGCCCCCCCAAAAACCTCTGCACCAAATTTTATCATCTGTTCTAAAAGAAAATCAAAAGTCCTTATCGTCTGAATTTTTGGTCAAATATCCCGCCAAAAATGAGGGGGATATTTTTAATCAACCGAAGAAATTAGTCTCAAGAAAGTAATGATTAAGATCACCGGACATGTGTCCTATAAAAAAATCAATGAACTTTCATAGAAAAAAAAAAACCCGATCATTCCTATTTAAAAAAAATTTTCAATTCCCTAAAATAATCCACTCCCCCCCTCCTTCCAAAAAATCGATAATTCCTAGCCCCCCTAAAATGTTCACAATATCCCTAGGTCGCTGTCCTGCTGATTGCCTTGGCTGGTGTTTGCCACTCGAAGCCAACAGAAGCCGATTCCCTGGAGCCAGTGAAGGCAGGCCCTCAGGAGAGACAATTGGAGTCTCGTGACAAGCGTAGCCTCTTGTTTGGCGCTGCCTATACGGCCCCACTGGCATACACCGCTTCATACACAGCACCAGTCGCCTACTCGTCAGCCTACAGCTATCCCTACGCCTACTCCGCTTACCCCTATTACGCGTCTGCCTACAGTCCCTACTACTTGGCCTAGATTCCGACAATTCGCTTCTTTTTTTTTTTCCTCCAGTCCCTCTCGCTCACCCGCTTCGTACTATTTCAACAATGGGGTATTCCCCACTTCCCCCCTCCACATACCCCCCCCCCCCCCCCCCCCCCTCCCCCACTCTCCCTTGTACATCTCTGTCATACACCGCCAGCCAACCCCGCACAGGAACTGCACGTCAGTAGGAACGAGTGAGAAAGGCCGACTCAATTGACTTATCGATTTATCTACACGCTCGCATTGTCACGGATTTATTCGCAATTTGTATTGTTTTTTTTTTCCTCTCATGTGAACAGTTCTTTTTTTGGCTCCTACGCGAGGAAATAAAGACACTTTCAACGGGATTTTTACATTTTTTTTAAAAATTAATTAGCCGGTCTTGACATTTTCCGGCGAGAACCACTTGATTACGGGGTAATTCGGGTGACAATAAGTCGAGATTGGCTGAGTGAAATTTCATAAAATTGATTTTATATTGAAGCTCGGATTATTAGCTTCAATTTGAAATAAAAAACGTTCAATTTCAATCGGCCAATTCGGAGTTATTGATAATTGAAGTCTCTCTGACACACGCTCTCTGATCATTTTTCTCTGCGACTAAATATTCTCGATGACGATAATTTAATTATTATTTTTAGTACTAGCGCACTATTATTGTTATTATTGTTATGGTTGTATTGGAGTATTCATGGAGCGTCGCTGTTTTTTTTTTCAATTACTTTTTAATTCAGTTTTAACGTCTAGAATTTTTTTTAACGATTTTGATTTGTAAAGTTATCCGGTGGTAATACCTCGTTGACTAACACCTCACGTTTCACGGGAGATTTTACTCCCCGTCTTTCAACCCCTCGTTTTCGCCCCCTCCGACACTCTCCAGGGACGCCTACGTATTATACGGTCACGTGAGGCTCTCAAGAGAGGGAATGTGGAAATACATTTCTCTCGTTTTCGCTTCGATAAGCAAAAGTGCACATTAAAAAAAAAAAAAAAAATGTAAAGAGGAATTTCTTCGTTCAGTTATTCTGTTCTCCCGTACCTTGAGTGGTATGACGGGCGAGTAGAAAATACCCGAGTGTCGTCAGACCACGCCTCAGACCATCTCTCGGTGACTCGTTATTTTTTTCTCTCGCTCGTTCGCTCTCGCTCTCTCAGTCTCTTTGCTTGAGTTTTATTTTAATATTAAAATCACTCGGAGCACTTGGGGTATTAATTGTCAGTTGGGGGCGCAGCTGGGGGTGGGGAAGGTATCGGTGTTACTGGAGGGAATACGTGGGCTAAATACTCCGTCACGGAGACGAGAAAATTATTCGAAAAATGTCGTTTTGGGGGGGGAAAAAAAAAATCGCCCGCGAGAAAACCGAAAAATTCGTGATTTATCGATCAATTGTTAAATAAATTACAATCGGAGTGGAATGAAAATAATTCACTTCGAGTTTTTCCAATTTCATACAATCAATTAATTTAGAATTTTTTTTTTAACAATTAATTTAATTTTTCTTTGAAATCCAGCGGAGAACGAATTTCTGATGGATTTTACGTTACAAAATTCACGCGAGTTTATTATTTTTTATTTATTATTGATTTTATTTTTAATAATTTCGGCAATGAGCTCTCGAGGGGCTGACAATGGACAATCGAATGAGATTTGTAAGTGTGAATAATTAATTCCTCGCGAAGTATTGGCGGTTGGAAATTAAACAAAAAATTATTCTCCAGTAAAAAAAATTGGAGAGGATTTTAAAAAAAGCGTCAACCCCGTAATTATTTTTCTCTTTACCAATTCGATTTATCACAATTACTGGACATTATCAGAACCACTGGACACGTGAGTAAATTCTCGCCGATTGCAGGGGCAGGTGAAGAGTTTGAAAAAATCTTCAAAAATTCATAACCAGAATTTCCTGGGGGGAAATTATTCACCAGGAACTCCACAATATTTTCAAACAACTGGAGGGAAAAAAAACTAGTGGAAGACACTTGGATTGCACTGATTGAACTATTTAACTGGAAATATTAATTGGATAGACGAATGAACGGAGTCGAGTATTTAGCGTCCCTATCAACTTTCCACTGAGTTATCAAGTGGAAAAAGTCATCAGTCCCGGATGAACCGTTTGCCGGCGCGACGCGTGTGAGAGTCGACGCGCGACTGGGATGTATTAATGTTACGAGAGGGCTGAGGTAAAAGGAAAACGCCGGATTTCACTGAGTTTGCGCTGTTAAATAATCGTCGGTTCACCGGCCCCCGGTTAATCTCGATATCAATTTTATTTTCCCATGAAAGAAATCAAAGGGCGACTGGATAATTACGACCCGCCTAATTTTCCCCTCTAACGAAGGATTTTGTTTGCAAAAAATAACCAAAAAAAAAAAGCCCCCTTCAATGCCCAACGAAAATCCCCGGTTCTTTAATCTCCGATATCTCCCGATCGAACGATGCGATTTCAACGCGCATAGGCTCATTCGAAAGCTGATAAAACCACCTCGGAAATGAGCGAAAAATCGTCGATTTTCACTCAGCCAATCTCGCTCTATCGCTCATCAAGTAACAACATCAGACGTCTCGAAACAACTGATCTTCACTAAAATAAAATCGACTTTTTCCAATTACTCCCCCATCTCCAATTTCTCAATAAAACTCCGGGGGGGGGGGATAATTGAAGCGAGCGGAGTCACCCCACAATCAATTACCAGATCAAACAGAATAAGTAAATCCAATTATAAAATTCAAACAATTAAAACTGCTTTCTGACATTTCAATTAAAACAAGGAAAATCCATTCTAAAATACTCGAGTCCGAATAATTCACCCCCCACCCCCCTGAGTAAATGTCCAGTTTGCGGTCTCTCGGCCAATCCTCGAAAGCCCTTCTAACCCCCTCCTCCGCCCCCTGGGTTACTGAAAACCTACCCCCAGTGGAATTATAATCACACGCCTCTTAATCCCGATGAAAACGAAATATTCCGCGAGTCTAATTAAATTACGCCCTAATTGGATCATCAGAAGAGCAAAAAAAAAATACGTTAAAAACGAGACGATAAAAATTGATCAAGAGCGCGGACACTGCCTCAAGTGTCCAGCGAATATAATCCAGATAATGAACATGAAAGGGAGAAAAAAAAAATTGGCGAGAGAAGAGAGTTCAAGGCAAAAAGAAATTGCGGAATAGACGATGGCACCTATGGTGGACACAGTAGCTTCGTAATTCCTAAAATAACCCTCTTTGATGTTGCAACGAGAGAGTCCTACCCTCTCGGCATTTCCGCCGATAGATACAGTGTTACATGAAGAAGAGGAAGAAGAAGAAGAAGAAGAGAGAAGAGGAGAATACATAAAATCCACGTCAGGATTTTCACGTGAAACTTAACGTCTCCTTCAATTACCTCAACATTTTCCTCCCCAAATCCTCAGTCTCTCCGAGTGGAAGAAAAAAATGTTCCACTGCCTGGGGATTAGCCGATCCGACTGCCGACCGGGGGCCCCGGTCGAGGACGCGAATAAAGTGCGATAAAAAAAAATGTAAAGAAGAAATTGGGGAAAAATCGGGGGGGCGGATCAATATCGAGTGCAATTGAGCCAATAATCACTGGATTTATTAGATAACTCGCGTAAAATTGTATTTTAAGCGCCGAAGAGACCTCACGACCTCATAAACCCTCATCCTTTTAATTAATTACTTAATTAATTCCCGGTATCTCGAGTGGTGTTACAGCCCTTGCAGATAACCAACGCCGTTTCCTCGGCTATTCGACGTCCATAAAGACACCAACGGCCACACGCGACCTGTGAACTGAACAAGAATCTCAAGCGGGGGTGGGGGGACTGGAAAAAAAAATAATAAAATTGCCCTGCGGTTGGAGCAAACTCCGCCGGTATCGACTCCAGTATTAACTGAATTATAGGAAAAAAGTGTTTGCTCATAGTCCGTGAATTATTCAATCTCAGGTTTTAACGATCTGTCAATAAAACTCCATCCCCGATATCCACCGCCACATCCAATATAATGGTGACCGAAAACCAATATTGTTAGCTAGGCGTGAAATTGTAATGAAAATTGATCACTTCTACGTCGCAAATAAAAATTTCCGATGTAGAAATTTGATAAAAGTCGATAGCGACGCACGCGACACCTGTATCTTTCCCTGAAATGGGATTATTAATTGATTATGTGGTTTTTATTTTTTAAGTAATCGCGGAATTGAGAGAATTACAAAAATACTGGAATCAGTATTTTTTTGAACTTGCGGTGGGAAAAGGGAGATTTTACGCACGCGTGCGGAAAGCATCGGTTCGTGTACGTTGGGAGGAAATAGGATATTTTGTAGCGAGTGAAAAAAATGGTTTTTGGAGAGTGGGAGGCTTATGTCACCAGCCGGAGGCGAGTGGTATAATCCCACGAGTCAAAAATAATTTTTTTTCACGAGTTACGAATAACATTTTTTATCTCAAAATGTCGAGAAAGTGCTTTTCAGTCACTCGATGCGAAGAAGGTTTTTTCGGACGCCAGGGGCGAAAAGTTACTTTTCCGACACAGTGTGATTAAATAGTATATTTCGTAACATGTGAAAAAAAATGGTTTTATAATCCCAAAGAGTCAAAAACCACTTTTTTCACGAGTTTCGAACAAAATTTTTCATCTCAAGGTGTCGAAATAGAATATTTCTCACCTAGGGAGGAAAAGTAGGCAAGTCGTCCTCACGTAAGCACGTATGGGATGCTTGTCTGATTTTCCTTCCGAGGGTTGAATACAATTTTTCTGCCAAAGCGAGGATAGAATGCTCACTTTCGGTCCACGTAGGCAGAAAAAGTACTTTTCCGACGCAGTGTGATAAAATAATATATTATTCACCCAGTGCGTTCCGGATTTTCTTGGTCGTGGTTAATAACAATTAATACTCGAATTTCCCTGCAATGGAATTATTAATTGATGTCGTTGTTTTTATTTTTCAAAATAAAAAAAAATGGCACGTCCAATTAAAATGAAAATTAATCACTTCTGCATCTCAAATAAAAATTTGATAAAAATAGAGAGGGGCGCGCTCTCCCCCAACGTTTTTTTATGTATTACATAGCATGATTGTTCAATTGATTTCGTTACTTCTGTTAAATCCAATAATTCCAAAAATACTGTAATCAATATCGCTACAAATCCCGGCTTTTAATACCTCCTTTTCGCCCCAAAAAACAAATGAATAAATAAATAAAAATGTTGGAACATTCATACGATAACGGATAAACTGGCGACAGCAGGCGTAGCGGTGGCTTAATTTTTTATAAATAAAGCAGTAGTAAATTAACAGTTCATCGACTTATCGCTTCGTCCTGGTACCATTAACCGAGCGCCGGCAGTCTCACATTTGGAATTCCCGTCGTGCCGTCCCGAAACCTCGCTCCATTAATTAATAAACACCCAACAACCGTTCCACATTACACTATCTCTATATACATTAGCCATCTTTGTCTGGGGGGCCACCTCTGCCTCCCACCGCTGCTGGTCTCCCTAAGCTTTCCGCCAATTTCCAAACTAATAATCGCTGATGTATGTGAGGGGGACGAACCGCACTTTGTATC
Organism: Psyttalia lounsburyi; assembly: GCA_030522865.1. Taxonomy (NCBI): domain Eukaryota; kingdom Metazoa; phylum Arthropoda; class Insecta; order Hymenoptera; family Braconidae; genus Psyttalia; species Psyttalia lounsburyi. The sequence continues at coordinate 6,996 of JAPYZN010003444.1, read as the reverse complement.
GTGACTGAAATACCGAATTTGGAAAGTACAAATTCGGGGGGAGTTATCAGTCACCATGTGGTAAAGGATTAATTTTCATGAGAATGAATGGCGAAAATTGGTCTCTTCAAATGTCTTCTTAAGACCTTGGGCGCGGTATTTCATGATAAGACGAGGTCTTTTTTTTATCGCCAGAAGGTAGTTGAGAGGAACGTACCGAAGAAGGGGTGGCAGGCAATTTTTTCGATTTTTTGCGGATTTTTTAATCAAAAAATTCAATTCAAAAACAGAAATATCGAGCGAGGGAAAATGGACTGTCTTTCGCTGTCAATAACTCGAGATTGACAGGGCGGAATTCCTCGGGGTTAGGCTCATTTTTAAGCTCTTTTTTCAGGCTTTCAGATGAGCACTCAATCATTAAACTCCCATTCTCAGATCCAGAGATATTAATTAATTAATGAATAAACGGCAGATGGTGCGCTTTTCCTCGCAAAAACTCCCTCAATTTTGAATTTTTTTTTGTGCAATCAATTTTACTAGATCCAAGAAATTCTCTGTCGACCTCAAGAGTCCTAGACTCTCCTCTCGACGAGATACTCCGTCGGTCCGTTACGTTTAATGACTTCCCCAAAAATTTGAAACCAAATCCCAAATCAACATTTCTCCCTCTCTCCGATGATTACATCCCTCGATGGCCTGATGAACCATAAATCCCGAGTTGATTACTGCCCAACTATTCGCCCTAAGAGGCCAAGGGAAGAAAAAAAAAAAAGCCGAGTGAAGACATCCAAACAAATGAGCAAAATAAATTCGGGGGGAGATGAGGGAGGGCTGAAAAAGTTTTGGCTTGTGTAGGCCAGAAAATCGGGCGCCCGGGGGTGAGGGAGAGGGCGAGCGAGAGAGGGTACAACGCCAGTTGCGAATGAGATCGATAAACCAAGATGGCGGAGGGGTACACTGTGCCGCAGAGTACCGCAACCACGAGTGGAGTTCCAGCGGCTACGTAACAGGCAAAATTATCCTCCGAGTATAGACAGAAGGGGCTAAACGGTCAAAGGCCCGGTGACCATTTTCCGTTTAAGGATCTCCGAAGAGGGACAGTCCCTCTGATTAAATTGCCATTCGACGGATGCTTTTGGGACCATCAATTTCAGGGTTAACCTGGCTGAATAAAAATAGCGCTATTGAATTTGGGTTATCGAATAATTTAAAATTCATTGAGGGAGTTTAATTGGGTTTTTTTTTCTAGGGGAAAATTGGTCTCTTCGAATGTCTTCTTAAGACCTCGGGCGCGGTATTTCATGATTAGATGAGGTCTTTTTTTTATCGCTAGAAGGTAGTTGAGATGAACGCACCGAGGAAGGGGTGGCAGGCAATTTTTTGGATTTTTCGCGGATTTTTTAAGCAAAAGATTCAATTCAAAAACAGAAATATCGAGCGGGGGAATATGGACTGTCTTTCGCTGCCAATAACTCGAGATTGACAGGGCGGAATTCCTCGGGGTTAGGCCCATTTTCAAGCTCTTCTTGCAGGCTTTCAGATGAGCACTCAATCATCAAAATCCCATTCTTAGATCCAGAGATATTAATTAATTAATTAATCTTCATGAGAATGGATGACGAAAATTGGTCACTTCAAATGTCCTCTGCGTTCGTACGCCGAATTAGTAACATTCTCTATCTTTAACAACAATTAGGCATACAGCTAGACAATTAATAAATTAATAGAGAATTTTTACTGCCAATTTTAGCAATTTTTCGCGTAAAATTAAATAACTTTTATTAATTCAACACAAGTAGATAACATTTTTTAAATTATTAAGCAGTCAACAAAAAATTATATTTACATACAGAAAAGGTTTATTAACGAGTCAACAAATTTTACATGAGTACGAGATTTTTTTCAAAATTGAGGGGATAAATAATAAAAATATCTGACTTGCGAGCAATTTTTTTTTTATTCAATTTGTCAATTTTTCATTTTTTTATGATTCATTATATCAATATTAACAAATAAAAATAAGTGGATAATGAAAAAATTGAAACAATAAGGAGGAACATAGAGACTAAGCAGACACGATAAATTTTGGATTAAGTTTACAGATCGAGGCGTGAAGTGAGAAGTGTTGGAATCAAGTGACAGTTCAGTAAATAAGAATGGAGTACTGCACGTGGCCAGGGTGGCGGAATGAAAGGCAGGATCGTGGGTGACAGAGCGTACAGAGAAAGACTGTGGGTTTGCGGGAGGGAGTGCGAAGTAACGAAAGAAATTAAGGCGCCCCAAGATGAAAGACTTTTGGAGTTAGTGAGTACTCGATGAGGAGAACTAGAACTGAGCAATTTTTTGTATTTATATCGGGTAAAATGGACACTAATGATTTTTATTTTCGATTCGTCTCACTAAATTCATCAATTGACAGTGTAAAAAAAGGTTATGGGCACTCGGAACTGAAAATTAAATTTTTTTCCGAATTTAACTAGGACCGAAAAATGCGATTCTAACGTCGGTCAGTTAAAAAGTGTTTTTCAGGCCTCAAACCGTAGAATTTATTTTTAAAAAAAATTTCCGGGTCCTGTAAATATTCAATTCACACTCGTCAGAAAGTCCTTTACAGTCTCGGGACTGAAATCTATTTTTTATTCACTTGTATCACATTTCTCTAAAAAAATTCTGTCTCTCGATTATTTCCCTCCCGAGAGAAAATTCCATTTTCGAAGCCCAAAAAAGTTGAAAAAATGGAAAAAAAATCCACACTACCAATGTAAGCCTCCTGAATATTCTAAATAATTATTCCCACGTTCAAAATAATTTTTTTTAGTGTACCAGGGCCGAAAAATGAGATTCTAACGTCGGTCAGTTAAAAAGTGTTTTTCAGGCCTTAAACCGTAAATTTTATTTTAAAAAAAAATTTCCGATTCGTGTGAATATCAATTCACACTCGTGAGAAAGTCCTCTACAGTCTCAGGATCAAAATCTATTTTTTATTCAATTATCTCACATTTCTCTAAAAAAATCCTGTCTCCCGAGAGAAAATTCCATTTTCGCGCCCCAAAAAGCCCAAAAAAAATCGCAAAAAATTCCCGAATCCCAATGTAACCCTCCTGAATATCCTAAATAATTAGTGGCACGTGGATAACTGAAATTGCAGAAGGTAACAGATAAGAGAGGTCTTCATCGAATTTATCGTCCCAAAAATGCGAGTGACTCCCCCGAGGGGGGGGGGCCGAGGGCAATTGGGGCTCGGAGAATCTACGATAATGGTCATGTAGGAGTGGCCGAAAAAGTTTAAAGAAATATAACTCGAGGGGGGGAGGGGGAGGGGGGGAAAGAATAAAACAGAGCGGCTGCTGAGGAGAATAAGACGATGGATGACGTGGGCGAAGGTCGCAGCCCGAAAATCCATAACCCCTCCTCGGTCCCCTTTGCCTCCTGCAGTCGTTCCAAAAGAGGTGATACGAGGGAGTTGGTGAGGGTTCTGGTTGCCTTGCGCTTGCGCTCAGCCATGCGAAACCACCGAGAAAGGAAGGCTAATAACCCCGGTATAACGCGCCTGGATGTGTACAGAATTTTCTGTCGACAGCTTATGCACGGACATTCAAGAGTGTCTGTCTGCGTTTTTTTTTTTTTTTATTTTTTTATTGCTCGGGGGGAGTGTTTAATGGCAGGCGGGAAGGAAGGGCTCGGAGATGAGGGGCAAATTCGATAATTGAATCAAAACACTCGGTTAGGCTCGTGAAATTTCCGGACGCGGAAAAGACGTCTGACCAATTCGCCTTTTCCACTTTGAAATTTATATCGGAACGCGAGTGGCGAGCAGTAGAAAAGCCGATTCCTGCGGGCTTCGTCGGCCCCATTCAGCGGGGAAATGGTGTCGGTCTGGGTGTAAATGTCAGGAGACCTCTTTCCGCGACAAGAGCTCAACGAAAAAAAAATGCCCTTTGACATTCTCACCCAGAGACACTCGTCATTCGAGACAATTCGACGGCCAATGGGATAGGAAAAATCGAGCCGCGCCGGCTGGAATTAATTCCATTAACATTGAAAAAAAAAATAATACTCTTTTCATGTCAACTCGGAGGAGTGTTGACTCACCTGTTCAGACTGCTACTGCCGAGAGACCCATCGCGCGCGTCTCTCCGATTTTTAATCTGCAAAATAAATGGAAAATTCCGGATGAGAAAGAACTCGTTTTAATTCAGGGACGATTTCAATGAATTTCTGGGGGTCCCAGGGAAGTTAGAAAATTTATTTTGTTTACTCTAACAAATTTAAATGTTTAGTAAATTGTTATTTAATTTTTTTACGATTTTTGGCACCGGCGAATTGAATATTCTCATTTTTTGTGGATTTTTGTGGAATTTTCGAATTGTCGACGATTTGGTTTTTTATTTCAACAAAATCCCCTGATTTTATATATTTAAATTAAAATAACCCACAATAAATTAAATTAAATTAATCCACAATTTGAGGTAAATCTGGTCAGAACTCGACTAGAAAAAAATAAATTAATTAATTGAAAAAAACCTGAATGAAAAATAAAGGGCTCGCAGTTGGGATGCGGAATAAATATAATTCCAGGGCAAGGATGGGGGGTAATTCATCCATTATTCAGCTGGCGGTCAGCTATTCCGATAAAATATTCATCAGTGCAATCATGAACAAATGTTTCTACCCGAGACTTCAAAGATGAATAACGATTACAATGGTCTCTCCTGCCCAGCGGCTGGACTCAGCAACAGATTAAGCGATAATTGTAAAGTGAATAGCGCAACCAAGTGCTGCATTGGGGTACGCGTGTCTCGGAAAACAGTTTTCCCCGCCGGGGCGGGGAGGAGGAAAATCTCAGATGCGACGACCGTCCTCGGGATCTCTCTAATTAAACGGAGCTTTCACGGCTTGTTAGACAACTTCTCTATCCGTTGATCCGTATGACTTGCTCTAGGGGCTAATGGTCTTGGCTTTTTTTATTCTATGTCTTCATCGATTACTCTTAATAAGCGGTTTTGTTCTCATTCCAATCGATACACTGGAAAAAAAAATTAATTTTTGGTATTGAATATTTTTTGGACAGTCAAACGAGACAAGTGTATTTTTCATATTTTTATAAAACGCGGATTATCTCAGTAAGGAGGGGTTTTAGGAGATAATGTCACAAGATCATTTTTGTAGCTCATCGATTTTGCAACAAAAAAAGTCTTTTGGTAATTTCTCCTAATATTATTCCTTACGGAGATAATTCGGGCTTTGAAAAAATATGTAAATTTAATCTAAATTCAATCGATAAAATTAAAGAAGAGAATGGCTAAAAATGGAAATTATTCAATGATCAATTTCTCGATATCGGCCGATTGAAATTGGCCAATTTTTTTCCACATCAAAGCTCCAACCCCCCCTTAAATACGAAATAAAAATAACTCACTTTCACTCTACCAATCCGGAGTTATTATGAATCAAAGCCGTTACATTCAGCATAGATCCCCTCGATAATCTGAGTCAGGAAAAATTTTGAAAAATAGTCTTCGTTCAATGTTCTTTATCTGCTGATCGAGGGAAGCGATTTTGACAAATTCACTCTGATTACTGGCTCGCCTCATCCCTCATTTATCTCCTCGAAAAATCCCCCGGGTGAGGTATTTTCCCCGGGGAAAAAATCTCCACTTCATAATAAAAGAAATATAATATTTAAACGGAGAAAAATAACGAAAATTTACTCATTGTACTATTGTATTTCAATGTTCGAGGGCGGGATTAAACTAACACTCGCTCTCTTCGTACGTAGACACTTGTTTTTATCAACAGCAACTCTGAACTCCCTTGTTTCCCCGAGAAAGAAGAAAAAAAAAAAAACTGAGAAGAAAGGCATTTGGAGTAATTACATAGCAGTCAGCGTTTCCGTGCGACAAAAAAACGGATCGTGAGAGATAAAAGGAACGACTCTCTGTAATGGCATTTTTATTCAGACTCGTAATGAGGAGCCAAAGGGTATTAAATCTTCTTTCCTCTACTCCGAAAGAAAAGAAAAAAAATTGTGCTTTTCGTGGCTGGGGGGGGAGGAGAAAGAGAAATCTCACTTCGTAATTATAATTGGGGATGAGAGAATTCCCCGAGTGACGTTTGCGCATTGAACAAAACTCATAAAATAAGTACATACACCCAGACTTATCGCATCGATCATATGAATTCGAAGATAAACTTCCTCAAAAACTTTATAATCCTCGCTTGAGGTGGTTCCTAAGGTCGGGAGATTTATCTCTCGTCTCGCGATCAACGGGAGATAAATTATTTTCGGATTCCACTGTTGAGGGATAGACTCCAGTGGCTTTTACATTTTTTTTTTTTTTGAATTATTTAATCGATAAGGTGGAGATATTGAAGGGGAATTCCGCCGTAAGCTCTCGCTATTTTTCTTGAAATTTCACTGGGAGAAAAAATATTCCTGAGACGGTCTTTAATTTCAAGAAATTTATCGCTCGATAATTGACAGGAAAAGACCTGTCGAAATTTTTTTTCTTGGGCCAGAGACGAATATGATTTATTTATAACAACAATGGGCTATCTGGAATTAATTCTGGTTGTAGCAATTTATTAAAAATTCCATTTTTCTTGGAATTCTAAATTTTCTTGACAAAAAATTATTTTCTCAGATAAAAAAATCCCTCAATTATTGAGCAATCAATTTCTTCCCGAGAGTAAGACATATTCTCAATAATAATTTTTTCTCAGTCCCCCAGGAACTCATTAATCATTAATAAAAACCACTGAACCCTCTCATTTCCCCTAAAGTAGGCAAAAAATTTAATTTTCCCGTGGAAAAAAAATTGCCCCCAACCTCCCCCAGAAAAAACAATTTTCCCCTGAAAAAAAAAAAACGAACCCCCCGAAAATTGTCTTCAGCTTCCGTGACGATCTGTATAACAATCCCCCCAAAAATCAACTGTCCCAAAAAATTCCGGTCGCCTCAATTCCCCCCAATCCTCAATTACCCCGCCACCCCACCCCAAATTTCCTTAAAATTCC